>APFE030914490.1:11088-45270 GCA_000404065.3 Pinus taeda | reverse complement strand
AAGCTTCCCCTCTGACACTTGCCACTCCATTTTCAACCAGGGATGAGTAAGAGATCATCATTCTCCAAGTGGAAGCAAGAACTATCAGAGAGAAGACACTAATCAAGATCCCAAAAGATGAATCGCCTCTCCATAATCATCTATATATGGATCCCTCATCATAGAGATCCAGAGGTTGGAATTTTGTATCTTCTAGAGAAGTGTTGTTGGTATTCTGATGTACATTCACAGTGTTGGGTGATCTAGCTTTGCTTGAGGTGAAGTAGGGCTTCTTAGCTGGAGGATGATGCTAGGTCAGAGCACATGGTTGTAATCTTCTTGCTACTTTTCATCTGAATAAAGCTATTCTTGTTTCCTTCCATATTCTTTTGTACTTGTTTATATATACATGTACATGGTTAATGCACATCTGATCCTGCATTATTTATGAATTTAGATCCTTGTTTCTTGCATAGCAGTATGTTGCTGTGATTCCACGAGTCCTTGAAGCTGGGCAGACAAAGAAGAAGCGGCGAAACTCTATCAAGAAGGAGAGGAAATTAAGTGCAAGACTCAGTTTGGCCCTCTTGGTTCTCCTCTCATCTCTTTTCATAAAAGGAAACAATAGTAGACTTTGATTGTTTGTTTCTAAGATAGCCACCCATCTTAGTGGGAATAGCAGCATCTGAGTGGACACTATTCCCGTACAACATCTCTATGGTTTCTAGACTAATATGATGCTCATTTAAGCCTATGTTATGGGATCTTTTGAAAGTAATATATATCTATTAAAAAGACCTCCAAGGAAGATTGTTTGTAGCCTTATCCTCACCCTTTGTAACATTTATCATTTCTTCCGAATTTGAAGGGTTTGTTGAGCTATCTCTAGATCTCTCTGGAGTTTCATCTAGGATTGATCAAGGGCTTATTCAAAGAAATAATAGAATCCTATAAGGAAATGGTGGCTATAATCAACTCATGCCTTGCTTCTCAAACTGTCACAAGAATTCTCTTATTGACCATCTCAAGAGAAGATCTCTCTTCACTGCTGGTATTGGTGTATTTTCTTAAATTTCAATTTGATTTTATGTTTTTCAATAATTATTATTATATCAAAAAGTGTATTATGTACAGTTTTGATTACTTTCTATTGCCTTCCATGAATTGAATATTTTTGTTATCCACAATGTTTGACTATTTCAAGGTCATCTTGTAGTCATATCCTAATATTTTACGTATTGCTTAACTATTTTTACACAGTAAATGTTGGTGCAATAGAGAGCATGGGACTTCCATCCCAGCAACATGTTATCTATAGGTGGATGTGGCAGTAGAAGGTAGATGTGTTGTAAATGGCTATATTTTGGTTAGTTATTTGGAGTATTACTAAGAATAACTTGCTATTGAATATAATAACTATACCTATTTTCTTTTTCCTTTGCGGCACCTTGTTGACTGTCTATGCACTGTATCTATGGAAACTTCATTTCTCTTGAAAATGGTAGGAATAATCCATAATTATCCTTTTAAAAGTGTTGGTGGAGAGGTGAACAAACTAGAAGTATTTGTTGATAATTTTATCCCTTCATTAAACAATTCCAAGGTATGTAAAAGTGTTCTTCGGACATTGTAATTTTATTTAAGGTTTTAAATTTAAATTTATTATTGGTTTGAACTTTGTACTGATAGACATATGTTCTTGGAACGATTCTTTGGATAAGTTTCTTCTTGGAGGCTATTTTATCACTGTTGACTTCCACAAAGGATTATGCACATTTATCATTTCAAAACAAATGGAGGAAGTGGTGTATCAAATCTTTTTGGTGAAAAAGGAAATGCAAGTATTTGTTTCAGCATTAGTTGAAGAGTGCACTAGAGAAGACAATGTAATGCCCACCTTGAGTCAGATACCAGACCTCCTTGCGAGAATTTACCCACTTTCTCTAGAACTAACTGCAAAAAAATTCTTTGTGCTTCCATACGAAGTTGCAAGTGTCTATCGACATGCTTAAAAGAGAGGCACACAATCAACATGACATTTTAAGTTTGTGCTTCTCTATAGCATAGCAGAGTCATGTGCAATGAATGAAAGCCAAGATGGGAATTATAGCCCTTAACTCTAGTGGTTTGCATGACCTTCTTTGTACCTCCATCTACATCCACAAGGACTATATTGTCTACAATATGCTGAGATACAAAAAATAATTTTAGCTAGATATTCCTTCTCTTATTTCATCATTAGTATTAGAAAATAAAACATCATTTGGAGAGGCTAAAATGGTATAGGGACCATAAACCCGAGGCATGGTCTCTAACAGAAATAAACTAAAGCATAGTTGTGACTCTCCTCAATCCTGACAAAATTGAAAATATTTTTTTATAAAAACACTTTAGAGACTTTGTCAAATCCTAACGATTTTGTTTAAACTGATTTTCTTATGTAACCTAGGCATTTCAAGGCCTTCTCCTTGTCTGGGTTGTGGTGTTATATGTTTATCAAACTAGTTTTGTCAAAGATAACAATATGTATCTCAAAATATGATTGATGACAATACCTAGGTAGATTTGACATGACACAATGCAAACATTATTGCTGGAAGGAAGGACACTTTACCAAAGAATAAATATGAAGACAATTTGCAGAAACCTTTTGGTGAAATTCCACCGTCGCTATATGGAATTGGAAGTACGTAATCCATTTGTGAATAGTTTCCTTCACCCTATAAACTGACGTTTTCTTAGTTTGCAAATTCTGCTATCTCCTTTGCGCTTTCATGTCAATAATATATGTTTGTGATGAATATTTATGTTAACCCTGAAAGCTTCTATCATACTATGACCATTGAAATTAACAACAATGCTCCTAAAAATGTCCTAATTTGCCAGTGCAGGCTTAAAGGAGAATGTGGGTGCATAATAACCATTGAGTGAGTGTCTAATAAGCATGATGTAAATTTTTAAACCCTAAGATTCACAAACTCAAACTTGAGAACATTTTGTTATCTACTGGTCAACCATTTTATAGTGACTCTACAAACATAGATTAATACTAAGCTATGATTAAATAGGAAACAACTTGCCCATGTTAAGTACTCACAATTATTTTCATTATTGAATCAATATTTTTGTTAGCTTACTTCAACCTCTTTATGTTTGGGTAAAGGTGAGGGAGCTAGACCTATGTGTATGCCCATGCTAAACTAGAATATTTGTTTAAGGGGAATTTGAATATTGAGTTTCACCAACACAAGATTAAAAAAAAATACAAGATATTATTTACAAATTCAATGTTAGTTGGTGGATACATAAATTCTATCATGCTAACATGAATGTTTTTTTGGAAGATATAGAAAACCAAACCTCTTAGGCATGTAGTGTAATTTATATGAACTTTTCAATGTTAAGAGTAGCCTTGACCCGGAGACTTTATGTTGGACAACCCTGCCACGCGCACGCTGCCTCCCCTCTGACCTAGCCTGCATCCTGCGCCCGCGCCTGCCTCTCCAGGCTCTGCCTGGCAGGGGCGCTGCTGCACCGACCCCTGCCCGCCTTGCATTGGCCTGCCTCCCTTGGATCCTGCTTGCAGCTGCTCTGGGCACCTCCATCTGCCTCCGCCTCCTCAGCGGGGTCATGGCCTTTTAAAGGTTGGCTCCTCCTCCTTTCTCCCAGCGGGCCTGCAATGGCAGGCTCTGCCTCCCCGCCTCCGATCTCTGAGTCTCCTGAGGAAGATTTTGCTTTGCTCTTGTCGGATCCCTCTGAAGCCAGACCCCGTCCTGCTCTTTCGAAGTTCATCAAGAAATTGGATGAGATCCCTGAGGTTATCCTTCCTCCTTCCCTCCCGCGAAAATCGACAATAGCATTATCTGAAAGAGGTCTTGTTGCTCAGGTCACAGGCCTTTGGCCTTCTCCTCGCACTGTGCAAAAATGGGTGGAGCGCAACTGGAGCCCAATGATCCAAGGAAAGATCGCTATCAGATTCTGCGGGAGAGGATTCTTCACCTTCCTGTTCGAGTCAAAAGAAGACAAGAGCCTCATCTTCCGCAATGGCCCCTACTTCATGGACACAAGGGGGCTTTATTTGAACAGATGGACACCAAACTTCGACCAGGAAATGGACATCCCAAACGCTGTTCCTGTGTGGGTGCGCCTTCCACATCTGCCCCTACACTGCTGGGGAGATGAATCTGTCAAAGCAATCGGCAATGCAGTCGGAAAATACATAGACAGATCAGAACCAAGGGAGAATATGCATGCATGCGCAAGGATTTGTGTGGAAGTCGACCTGGGGAAAGGATTGCCCGAAGAAATCAAGCTAAAGGTGGATCAATGGATGCACATCCAGTAGCTGGATTATGAACAACTGCCCTTTAAATGCAATGTATGTCACGAGTACGGCCATTTCGCCAATAGATGTAGCAAGCTAAAAGTAACTGATGTAGAGCATAATGAGGAAAATGCAGGGGGTTCTTGGGAACAAGTTAAAAGGAAAAAGCATAATCTGGGATCTAGTTTCTCCGCACCACTGTCATCAAGACACCCTCCTCCTCCTCCCCCCCCCTCAGATTTCCCCTCCTCCCTCAATCCCTTTGAATCCCTATCAGCAGAAGTCCCATCCTCTCCCCCTCAATCCCCTCGTCCAGCTTCCCCGCGCTCTTTCCCTCCTCTCTCTCCTACCCCTACCATTGAAAGAATCCAAACCAGAAACAAGGCAAGGGAAGGGACCCAACCTTCAGACCCTCCGAGGAAAGCTGGTAGAAAATCGAACAAAGAATTGAGAGACGAAGCAGCTGCTAAGGAGATGGCAACCGGATCTCAGCAACCCATGGACTCATTTCTAGGCAAGTTAAAAGGGAATGGCGAAAAGGCCAAGGAGAAAGCAGGACTCCACCCAACAATGGGTAAATAATGAATTTGGCCTCTTGGAATTGTAGGGGAATGGGCTCTTCCCTAAAGGTGAAAGCAATCAAAGATCTACTGAATCAGGAATAGCTAGACATTCTCCTAATCCAGGAGACCAAAACCACCGAGCAGGACTTCACTTCACAAACACAAAGATTCAAAAATTATTCAGGCACTTCAAAAGGCTCAGATGGGGCCTCAGGGGGAATAGGCACATTATGGAACAAAAACAAGTGGGAAATCAGCAACTCACAGCTCTGCAACTGGTGGATCAGAACAAACTTAAGGAACAAGAGCACCCAAGAGGTCTACTTCATATATAACATATATGCACCCAATCACTACAGAGACAAAATCAGCTGCTGGAACACCTTAGAAGCAGACCTCTCCTCCATTCAGAGCAGTCTAATCATCCTTGGGGGCGACATGAATCTAATTAGGCAGGTGGAGGAAAAACTTGGCGGTAACTTCCACCCAGACTCATCAAGAGATAAGCTAGAAGCAATAATCCAGCTCTTTAACTTGATCGACACCCCTTTGTCGAATGGCAAATATACTTGGACTAACAAGAGAGCAGGCTCTCACAATATTAAAGAAAGGTTAGACAGATTTCTCATACAGGAAGGGTTGGCCAGCAACTTCCAAGTAATTAAAAGCCACACAATTCACGGAACAGCCTCAGATCATAAAGCGGTGGTCCTCTCTCTGGACAAAGGAACAAATTTAGGCCCCCTTCCCTTTAAATACAACAAGCACTGGGATAGCCATGAAGAATTCAGCACTCTTGTGCAAAATCAGTGGGCAAAAGAAATATCAGGCTCACCTCACTACGTGTGGGAAACGAAACTAAAACAACTAAGGTCAGTCATAAAACAGTGGGCGAGAGAGCTGGCAAGATCCGAAAGAAAAAAGAGAAACGACCTGCTGTCGGAAATGGAGAGATGGCACAAGGAGAAAGAACAAACTCAGCCCACAGCGAAAGACATAGAAAAGGAAAAAAGCATGTTCATGGAGCTCTACAGGCAAAACCGCGTGGAGGAAGAGGAACAAAGAATGAAATCCCGCTGTCTTTGGTTGAAAGCAGGGGACAAGAACACCTCTTTCTTCCACAATAACGTCAAGACCAGAAGAGCTAGAAATCAAATTGACAAAATAGAAGTGGAAGGGAGAGAACTGCATGAACAAGAAGAGATAAAAAATGCAGCCTTCGAACACTTTAAGGCTCTCCTTAGAGCAGATCCCCAACAACACGACAGCGCAGCTTTCCTCAGTTTAATTGAGAGCAAAATTAAGGAGGATCATAACAGTGAGCTGGAACAAGATCCCACCGAAGAAGAAATAAGAGAAGCCACCTTCAGCATGCAACAAGACAAGGCTCCGGGGCCGGATGGCTTTTCCGTAGCATTCTACAGGCAACATTGGGAAATCATAAGAAAGGACTTTGTGAGAATGGTGAAAAACGCATTCAGAAAGCACAAGCTGGGGGACTACACGAAATCCTCTCACATCGCATTAATTCCCAAGGAAGCAAACCCCAAATCATTTGATAGATTCCGCCCCATATCACTGTGCAATGTCTCGTACAAGATCATAACAAAAATTATCGCCAACAGGCTCAAGAATCTCCTCCCTATCATAATCTCTGAGAACCAGGGTGGCTTTGTCCCTAAGAGACAGATTATAGACAATGTTATTCTTATACAGGAAGCCATCCACAGCAGTCTCATCAAAGGAGAACAAGGAATGATCATTAAGTTGGATATGGCTAACGCTTTTGACAGAGTGGATCACTCCTTCTTAAGAGCAGCATTGAGAAAATTCGGGTTCTCCTCCAAAGTAGTCGACATCATAAGTGGGTGTATCTCCAACCCATGGACCGCCCGGCTGATCAATGGTCGCCCAAGCAATTCCTTCAAAAGCACCAAGGGTCTTAGGCAAGGGTACCCTCTATCCCCTTTCCTTTACATAATTATGGCGGAAACTCTAAGTGTACACCTAGAAAATCTCCGCCTCAAGAGAGAGATAATGGGGATAAGCATTGAAAGAGGAATAAAGGAGATAAACCACTCTCTATTCGCGGACGACACTCTTCTAATTGGGGGAGCTTCCACCTTGATGGCGAGGAGATTCAAAAGAGTTATGGATGCTTTCCTTTAGGCTTCAGGTGGTAAATTAAACAACAGGAAATGTAAAATTTACACTTGGAACGTGCCGCACCAGATAGAACAAAGTATATCCCAAATATTTGATATCCCTCTCCAAAGAAACTGGAGTTCTTTCTCCTATTTGGGCTTACCCCTAGCGAAGGAACACATCAAAGCAGAGGTATGGACAAAACACATAGAGAAGATGAGAAGCCTCCTCCAAAGTTGGGGAGTCTCCTGGCTAAATCTAGCAGGCAGAACTATCCTCATAAAGGCTGTCCTATCAGGATTGCCAATCTACCAATATGCGGTTATGATGGCCCCAGCAAGCATCCACAAGCATATGGAACTCATAATGAGAAGCTTCCTCTGGCAGGGAGGAAAGCAGGACACTAAGAAGTTCAGCTTAGTTAACTGGGGCCAAGTCTCCCTCCCTTATGAAAAAGGAGGCCTCTCAATAAAAATCCCAAGCCTCTCTAATCAGGCTCTGGGGCTCAAACTGATTTGGAAGATCATCTCAAGCAAGGGATCTTGGTGGGTGGAGACCATAAAAAGAAAATACCTCAGCGGCCCAAACTCTAACATCCTCAACGATCCTATAATAGACAGACCCTGCACTCCAGTATGGCGTTTAATCAAAAAAGTTCTACCACATTTTAGAGAAAATGTCTCTAAGCTCCCGGGCAATGGAAAGGACACCAAAATTTGGGCTGACAGGATAATGAACACCAATCCAAGGAACCTTCAACAAGAGCTCAGGCCTTTACAGGATTGGATGGAAGATAGAAGGATAATTACATTGTACGGCATCTCTTCATGGAACCATAATAGATGGAGAGATTGGAAAGAGTTGCAGTTACCCTAGGAGCTCAAAGAATTATGGCACAACCTGAAGTCTTCCCTCTCGGGAACAGCACCAGTCAATAAAGAGAAAAAAGACACATACATCTGGGATTCTTGTGGAGGGTCATTCTCAGTTAGAGAAGGGTACAAATCTCTTCAGAACAGAAACCCAACAGCCAATTGGAACCTCCATACAGCCACCTGGAAGTCTGAATGCATCCCAAAAGTGAAACACTTCAACTGGACCCTTCTCAAAGGGAAAATCCTAACTGCAGAAAATCTGAGGAAGAGAGGAATTCAAGGCCCCTCGATTTGTTGCTTCTGCAAAGCAGAGGAGGAGACTATACAACACTCCTTTCTCCTCTGCCCTTGGGCTCAGAATTGTTGGAATCAGCTTGCTAGTCCCCTGGAAGCCCGAGGAAGCTACGAACAGGTGTACACCCTCCAGAAAAACTGGAAAAAAAACTATCCGCACCAAAGAAAAGGCAAAAACAATATAATCAGAGTCTGGAAGTGCATCCCCGCCACCCTCTGCTGGAATCTCTGGCTTGCCAGGAACAACTACGTATTCAACAACATACAACCAAGAACGGGCACTATCATAGCAAAAACAATGGCCAGCATATCTGAAGCGGTGAGTGCGAATCTCATTACTACTCCAGATCAGACGAGCTGGGCTCAAGAGGAAAAGGATTGGTACAATAAGTTTAATATCGGTCACACCCAAAATCTTCCACCAAAGAGCAAAGCTCACAAGAAACAACCCTCCTAGAAGCTCAAGGGAACCAAAGAAGAAATTCTCCAATGGATTCGCGCCCAAAACCGCCCCACTCTCTTCTTCGATGGAGCATCAAAGAATAATCCTGGAGCAGCAGGAGCAGGAGGCATAATAAAAGACCAAAATGAAGTTTCTATCTGTAGATATGAATGGGGTCTTGGGGAAGCTTCAAACAATGCAGCAGAAGCCTATAGTCTGCTCCTTGGTTCCATAATTCTCTCCGAAAAGGGCCTGAAGAATGCTATCATCATAGGGGACTCGGCCATTATAATATCTTCTATGAACACGGGAAAAAAATTCATAAAGGAAGGCCTCAACAACACCAGAACTAGGATAATGGACAATTTAAGAGACTTGGGAGAAACATCCTTCATGCATGTTCTCAGAGAACACAACGTTGAGGCGGATTTCCTTGCAAATAAAGCAGTGAAACGGAAGCAAGGCCAGGCTTGTGTGGATGACAGGTCATATGTCAGAGCAATCCCATAAGTCCCCTCCCTGCCATCAGAGCCACCAGGTCAGCTCTCGTAAAATCTTACAAAAAATCTTCTGCAGTACCGATCCCTCAAACCTCGATTCTCCTCCCCTTCCCATGCTGTCGCCTTCCATCATTTCTCTCGTCCTTAGCGCCATCCTTCCTTACCCTCCCCGTGATTTTTATCCTGAACTTTCAGGTATCAGTCACTTCAGTCCTCAGGGAGATCTCACCCTAAATCCGCATCTCGATCCCTTCTCGGTTTCTGATGAAAAAATCTCGCTCAGGCATTGCCTCTCCCTCTTCCTTTATATCCCCCCTCCCTCCTCAGGCGTTCTCAGTTTCGCTCTGCGTCTTCAGTCTCAGGCTTGCATCGTGGTATTATCAGTGAGTGGCATAGATTCCATTAGGAGTGTTAGAGTGAGTAAGGCGCTCCCCCCAGGCCTCAACTCCAAGCGAAGTTTTCAACAGCCTCTCAGCTCAATCTTCTGTGACACATCTGCCCGAGGGTGCGTCCACAACGACTACAAGAGGGGACACTCCCTGAACTCCGCTATCAGCAGTAGAGACTCAGAGCTGAGCTCTGTGTTACTGGTAACGATTTATTTCAGCTCTAAGTTCTTTTTGATTACTGACTTCGGGTTTCTGGACAGCTGCAGAGGTTCGATCTCGGTCTTGTTGCTCCCTCTTCTTTGCAATCCGCGTTTCTTCCCTCTGATACAATCCCACAGTTCTCCCCTCCTCTTAAATCCCTTTCTCCCCGCTGTAATACTCTCTTTTCACCTCACAGACCTCAACATCCACCACAGCATCATGGAGGACCAGCCAGATAACTAGGGCGAGCCACAGCGAATCATCAAGCCATTGGATCAACTCTTCAACAAAGAATGCACAATGTGCAAAGCCCACACAGTCATGATCAACAGGTTCATAAAGCACTTCAATGAGCTGAAGAGCGACTATGAATCCGACAGCAGGTCTAAGCGCAAGAAACTGGAAAAACAGAAGGAAGAAATAGAAAGCTTGAAGGGAAGGTGCAGTCACCTTGAGGAAGCAATTGAACAAATCAAAACTCTCACTCAGAGCTACCAAGCTTCAACTTCCACCAAAGCAAGTGCCAAGAAAGACCCCATGCCAGACGACTCGGTCACCCAGAAATTCTACTAAATCTCATGCGCTGCAAATTTTGCTACATAGGAGGCGCTTTTCTCAGGCAATATAGTTGTTCCCTCTTTAATTTCAATTCCCATAGTGGCAAAAATGAGGAAAGTGGGCCTGCGCACCCGATTTTGATCCTCTTCGCCAAAACTCACGATAGTTATGTAATAGAAATTTGTTCTCGTTTTTTATAATACAAAAGTATCCGACTTCGTTTAAAAAAAAAAAAAAACACATTTGCTTTTATTGTTCTAAATTTGTTTTATTGTTCCTCTATTCTAAAATTATTGGTTTTATTATTCTAACTATTATTCTCCTTAAACTGGTTTTTTTTCTATGTGGTTCATAAACCCCAGAGATCGGTGACTGTTACATCAACGGAATATTTGTACCAGGTAAATCCACCCAAAGGGATTACTTCCTACCAACTCAACCACATAGTTTGACCCTAAGGGTGCCGACAAAATTGAACGTGTGACCTCTTAATAAAAAGTTGCTTTAACGACAAGGACTTGACCAATTGAGCTATCCCTTGGGGCTTCCTTTGTTGATTTTTCCTTAGCACTCCAGAATCATATCTATGTCTAAAACACGATCACAAACACATTAAAATGCCACAACATGAGCACTTTGCACAATAGAAAATGTACAACAATGAATCAATGAATTACACAATATATTTTTATAACCCAAAACTTGTTATATTATAACTTTGTAACAACCGTGGTGAAAACTCCATGTATGAAAGTTAATAAATGAAAAATAATAACAATGGTTGATGGGACACTTATTCGAAATTGAATGTTCGGCAAGACATCCAGTGTGGGTGTTCATTTCATTATTAATGGCTAAGGAAATGGTTAAGGCTTTGGAAAGGTAAAAGGGCATTTTTGGCACATTTATTTATGAAAATAATGGAAATTAGGAGAAAAGGGAGGTAAAAGGTCACAGGTTGCATGTGAGGAGGAAAATGAAGGAAAATAATGGAAAATGAAGAAAAAAAAGACCTCATTCATAAAAAGGCTTCTAAGGATCAGTACACAAACTTTTATCAGTACAATTTTGGAGCTCTCTCATTATTCTTTCTCTCTCATACTCTCGGACGATGGATACTTAGATTTTTCTTGGAAAACTCTTGCAGGGTGTGGCACACTTGAATTTTAGGAGGAAGAAGGCAAAGGAAGAGCAAGAAAGCACAAGAGAACATTAGGATCAGCAGCTAAAATGAGTTTTGCTTGCAAGTACCGAGTTGCATGTATGTTTTCCTCACTAGTTTTGGCATGAATGGCATATGCATGTGGTTTATCAGTCATGATCTCTCATTGGCATGGAGGATGGCCGGATTTTCCTAGCCTTGCCATTTCCTGGGTAGCCATGGTGATTGTCGATTTATTTCCTTATTTTGTTTTGTTTGGTTCTCATGTTTCCTTAGCTTGGGTTGTGTTACTAGCCCTGGAAGCCTTGGTTGGACAAACACTCTAGAAGCCCTGTAACAGGTTAGATTGAGTTACTAGTCCTAGAATCCTTGGTTTGAGAAATGCTTTGGAAGCCCTTGGTGGGTTGAGTTACTAGTCCTCGAAGCCTTGGTTGGACAAATGCTCTGGAAGCTCAAAATATGTAGTGGGTTGAGTTACTAGTCCTGGAAGCCTTGATTGGACAAATTCTCTGGAGCCCTGAAAGGCTTGGATAAAGACCAATCTGATGATGGTTTTGTGATGTCCAGCCGTGAGATGGAGTCACTGTTTGATAGGTTGAGGTAGATGGCCTCTGGAAGCCCCAGATGGTTTTGGATTGATGTGTTCTATGAGATCCCACGTTCATGCTTGGAATATGGCATGGGAGTGAATGGATAAATATAGATTTGGGTTAGCCATTCTATGGTCAGGTGGAACGTGGAAGTCCCATCTCGGGTTTGGATTTTGCATCATCAATATGAGGCTATTTCTCCTTGTATTTCTATGAGTATTATGTCAATTTATGTGTGGATTATATGGCTGTGATTTCCTAGGTATTTCTGTTGCTATCATGTTGGTTATGTATATGTTTTATGGCAATAGCTATGTATGGCTCTCATCATGTTTCTACTTGTAAATGAATGAACAATGTATCTATGACCCAATGTATGAAATGGCAGTTAATGTGTGGAGGCATCAATGCTTCTTAGCGATTCTCAACTAAGTATGAGACCCCTATGCTTAGATTTATTATTTACTCATGTAGATTACATATTTCTGATATGTTTGACGAAATGCTTGTCATGGCTAGTAAGGGTCCATTTCAGGTCTTGTTCAAGTAATTGTATTTGTACTGTCATTTCCATGTTATCCTACTATTTTGAAGGTGTCATTCAATTCTGGGCAATAACCTGGGCTCTGGGCTTGAAAAAATGTCTCAAATCTCGGGGATGTTGGCACAATGCCAAGAAAAATAATCCCAAGATGTTGGCATGCCTTGTTGTGAGAGCATCCAGAGCCTCATGGACGCTGGCAAGCCTATAGCATGGGAGCGTTTAAGGGTCAAGTGGTCCAAAATCTTAGTGGGACCTAGCAGCTAGTTGGCAGAAAGGTTGGGATGGTTCTTGAGGATCCTAATGCTGATGTTGAATATTTGTATGGTGTGTTAATATGGGTTCCACTTCCTTAACATAACTTAGGAGGTCGAATCATATCATAGTGACCTCTTGTCACATGTTTACCCTGGTTGGCCAATTACTCAGGTAGATGTTGGAGGAGGGTGTTATAGAGTGGTATCATAGCATGGTTCACCCCTCAGACTAGATGGGTTGGGTGTGTTTTTCATGCATTCATGTTGGTTGCATGTGTTTTCCTATGCTTGCATTCCATGAGGTTGTTGCATTTTCATGGTGTTGATCATGGTTGTAGTGATGTCGCCACGTGGAAGTTGATGATGTTGTTGCGGAATGCATCATTATGAGTGTATGATTGGTCACATGTTGTTATATGTCACTTACATGTATCGTCCTTGTATGCTTGGTTACATGTTTCTACTCGTTGTTACAAGTATTGTTTGTTTATGCTTGATTATATGTGTTTAAGCGTGTATGTCGAACATGGTTATGCTTGTGTGTTGTCTGCATGTATGATGGTGTATCGTCTACATTTATGGTTGTGCATTTTCCACGTACATTGATCAGTTGATTCTACCATGCATGAGGTCATAGTATGTGCGGTTGACATGGTCTTGCACCGGTGACTAGACTCTACCTAGACTGATGGTTACATGGTTATATGCTTATGTGTTATGTTTCTATATGTTGTCATGATTATGTTATACATGTATCATGTTGATTTGTTGATCTTGCAGACGAGATTTCCTCCATAACTATACTAAGGTACATTGGTTTATTATGATTTGGTTTAGCTGACATGATATACCTTGCAGGAAGAAATATCAAATGGCTAGCAATTTCATAGACTACAAAGACTCTCCCTATGGATCAGATGAATAGTATAGTGTTGGAATTCTTCCGATTTTGCAAATACACTGAGGAGCTTAAAGGAATAAATAAGGAGTTGTAAGGCATATAAAGATATAATCATACATGCACAAGAGATGCTAACAGAGGTAAATGCAATGATGCAGTGAGAGGCACCATTGCAGATCAGCCATGAGAAGGAGGAAAAAACTAATGGGGCATGTGGTAGTAGGTTGCATGGTGGTCATAGGTCAAATAGAGATGACACAGTCAAAGATGATAGATTGTTCGATACTCTTGATAGGAGAGGGGATAGACACAAGTACCATTCTAGTTTTGCTTCTGACAGGCATGATGATTGATATCATTATCATCCTTGCAAGAGGAGCGATAAGGGGTATTTTTCGGATGAGTTTAAGAAAGTAAAGCCACCTATAATTGATGGAGAGGTGAAAAAATCATAGAATGCAGAGGCATGGTTTCTTGGTATGAGGAAGTTCTTTAGGTTGCACGACTATTCAGAGAACATGAAATTCAGAGTAGTTCCATTCAGTCTCAAAGCTAAAGCAGATGTTTGGTGGGAAGATGTGAACAATGTTAGAGGTATACATGAGGAAGACTTGACTTGGAGTGAGTTTGAGTGGCTATTCAAGAAGAAGTATCTATCGGAGAGATACTTTGATGACAGGGAAAAAGAATTCTATGAGCTAAAGATGGGATTTATGACAGATGATGAGTACACTAGCAAGTTCTTGGAGCTACTGACGTATGTGCCTTACCTCAAGGAGGAGACGGCCAAGATTCAAAGATTCACTAGTGGGTTACCGATGGCATTCAAAGAAAAATTGAGTTTAATGAGCGTATATCATTAGAGGACACCATCCGAAAGCTAAAGAATTGTTATGAACAGTCAAAGTGTAGATCTGAGACTAAACCAAACTGGAAAGGTAGTGAAAATAACAAAGGGAAATGGGACAAGAAGTGAGTAAGACCTGAGGGCACAAGTAATAAAGAGAATGTAACACCATCAAAGAAGTTCAATGCATCTGACAAAGGACAGGGATTTCAATTAGAAGAATAAAATAAGGATGCAGGTTGGAAACCTATAGAGCATTGGACTTGTGGGAAAGTTAAATGCAGGAGAGATTGTCTGCAGAATCAAGGTGGTAGGCCTCAGATATATAGTGCACATGAGGCACAGACTTTTGGGTATGTTGGTTAGAGAGTTCCTCATATTTATGCCGCATTGGACAACAAACAGGCAGACCATCAGGCATCTATCATTGAGATGGACGGTAAGCTTTGTGATCGAGTTATTTCTATTTTGATTGACACTAGATCTAAGTATAGCTATGTTAGTCTTGACTTGGTGGATAAGTGTGGTTTAAGTAAGGAATTGCATGCAGAATCTTGGTTAGTGCAGTTGGCTATAGGTACAAAGAAGGGAGTTCACCATTGGGTAAGAGCTTGTGCATTTGATTTGAATGGTATGCCTACTGCAACACATTTGAATTTATCATTGTTGGTATCATACAGTGTGTTTTTGAGCATGGATTGGTTGTACCTTCATAGAACCAAGGTGGATTGTTATGACAAGGCCATTGAGTGTTTGGATGACAATTGAGAATCAAGAGTCTTACAAGGAAAGAAGAAAGCCACCTTAGTTAGGATGGTAACAACTATGAAGTAAAAGCACAGTCACAAGAAAGGGTGTATGTTATTCACAGTGCACATTTCTAGTGACAAAAGTAAGGAAGTTGAGGATGAAGATGTTTTGAGCAGGTACCCAATTCTACAGTAGTTTCATGATGTATTTCCTAAGGACATTTCAAAGTTGTCACCTCACAGGGACATAGACCTTTCTATTGAGTTGGTGCCAGGGGTAGCTCCAACATCAAAGGCACCTTACAGAATGAGCACACATGTGTTGGAAGAGTTGAAGTTGCATTTGAAGGAAATTTTGGACAAGGGATACATTAGCCCAAGTGTATCACCATGGGGCGCGCCGGTCTTGTTTGTGAAGAAGAAAGATGTTACTCTCAAATTATGCATTGACTACAGGAAGTTGAATAAAGTGACCATCAAGAACAGGTATCCATTGCCAAGGATTGATGACTTGTTCGATTAGTTGAAGGGAGCAGTAGTGTTCTCGAAGATTGATTTGAGATTTGGATATCACCAAGTACATATCAAAGAGGAGAACATTTACAAGATAGCTTTCCAGACTAGGTATGGACATTATGAGTTTGTTGTAGTTCCATTCGGTTTGACTAATTCTCCAACTACATTTATGTGGCTGATGAATAGTGTGTTGCGCCCATACTTGGATAAGTTTGTTATTGTGTTCATTGATGACATATTGTTATATTCTAAAAATGAGGAAGAACATGCAGAGCATCTAGCAGTTGCGTTGAGGTTGTTGAGAGAGCATCAATTGTATGCTAAGCTCAATAAGTGCAGTTTCTTTCAGACTGAGGTACATTACTTGGGGCATGTTTCCTCCAAGGAGGGCATTGTAGTAGATCCAGGAAAGATAAGGGCCATCATGGAGTGGTTAGCTCCCAGGAATGCAGATGAGGTGAGATCTTTCATGGGGCTGGCAGGTTATTATAGGAGGTTCATGAGGAACTTCTCATAAATTTCTTATCTTATTAACTCATTGCAGAAGAAAGGTAAGAAGTTCAAATGGACGGAGGAGTGTGAGGCCAGTTTTGAGCAGCTTAAGCAGTTGTTGACACATGCACCAAGGTTAAATATTGCATATCTAGACAAAGAGTTTGTAGTATGCACAGATGCTTACAAGAAAGGACTTGGTGGGGTCCTTATGTAGGATGGACAAGTGGTATGTTATGAGTCGTGAAAACTGAATTAGACAGAGCAGAAATATCCCACAAATGATCTTGATTTGGTAGCGATCATACATGTATTGAAGATGTGTAGACACTACCTTCTGGGTAGGAGATTTGTGTTAATGAATGATCACATTGGGTTACGATATATATTTGACCAACCAAACTTGACTGGTAGGCAGACTCGATGGTTGGCCACAATTAGTGAGTTTGATTTCGAGATCGGATTTATCATAGGGAAAGAAGACAAGGTGGCAGATTCTCTTAGCAAGAGGATACAAGTAAATCACTTAGCAGCTATGAGCTCCTATGGGATAGACTTATAGCATAGGATCTTGTAGGCAGGTCAGCAAGATGTCAAGTATGGAGATTATGCACATGTTGCAACAGAGCATAGGTGCATGTGGTGGTACAGGTATATGTAGTAGTGTAGGTACACGTACATGTATTAGTACATGTACATGTACATGTAGTAGTACAAGTACATGTACAGGTAGTAGTATAGGTACATGTAGTAGTATAGGTACAGGTACAGGTACAAGGAGTGGTATAGGTGCAGGTGCATAGGATGTGGACTATGGCCTTCCAACAAACAAATTGATTAGATTCAGAGACATGATATATGTGCCAACTAGCAGTGAGCTCAAAAAGGTGATCTTGAGAGATTTCCATGCGAAACCATATTCAAGTCACCAAGGTTATCAAAAGACACTGACAACAATGAAGAAATGTTATTATTGTCCAAATTTGAAGAAGGATGTAGCAGAGTATGTGGCTAGGTGTTTTAATTGTTAGCGTGTTAAGGAAGAATGTAAGCATCCAGGTCGACTTATATAGCTTATTGCGATTCTAGAATGTAAATGGGAAGTCATTTCCATGGACTTCATCACAGGTTTATCGAGGAAAGTGAGACAACATGATTCCATCATGGTTATTGTGGATAGGTTGACAAACGTTGCACACTTCATTCCAATGACGTCTGTTGAAGAAAGTGTAACTAGGTTCGGTCTTCATAAATGTAATTTTGATTTTGTACTTGTAAAAGAAAAGAATTATTATTTTTGTTAATTATAAAGAATGGGTTTCTTGCCCATTTGGTAGGTCAAGTACATCTTTAAGTGCTTCTAGGATAGTCAAAGATTCAATTTAATTGTTGAAGACCCATGTGGGCATGTTAAACTATGTAAATCTATGTACTAGAGTCAAAGAAATATGCCAAATGTGATCCTCCAAAGCAAAGACAAGTCTCCTCTTCATGTCGGCTCAAAAAATGAATTTTTGGTGCACTTAAAGTCAATTCGTCCTCACTAGCTCAAGTCGACCCAAATAAGAGGGACAAATTCCTATATATAGGGAAATTCGACTTCACAAAAGGATCATCAAGTGATCTCTAAAATTAGTGAGAAAGAGATTCAATAAGGAGATGCGGAGAAGAGCAAGAACGTGCTTCTAGGCCATCGAAGAAGGAAAGAAAGGAACCTGAGTTTTGAAGGACTGTTTTGGGTCTAAATTATGTCACACGTGCGAAGGAAGAAGGGTATTTATGTGATCACATCAGATTCATAATTGGAACAACATAATAAAGTTAGATTGGGCTAAGAAGAGGCTCCTAATAGCCTCCATCTCAAGCGAAGTAGATCCCACCTAAAGTGAAGAATGGGAGCAAGTAAAAGGGTCTATTTCAAGCCCTAGATTAGCCACACATGCGAAGAAATAAAAGTTGCAGTAAGGTTAAGAGGATCAGCCTCTAACTTGAAGATATGCCCCAAGAAAAGCCTCATTATCTAGTCTAAGTATCAAGGAGAAGCAAGACTGCCAAGCAAGGTTGAGAAGGAAAGGAAGATACCAAAATAGAGGTCTCAAAGGAGACCTAGGGTTTCTGCAGAAAGTGTCATCAGTTGCCGGAACAAGAGCAAAGGAAGAGACCAAGGTGCACTGTAGAAGTAGGCATCAGTTAAAGGACAAAAGAAAGAGAGATTGTGTCTTGTGCTTGGAGGATCTACTTGTCAAGGGTCTAGGGTTTGGAATTTTTCAATTGAAGCTTCAATAAGAGAAATTTGTAGCAGGTTTTTCCTCTCTAAGAGAGAGAGAGAGGTTTTTCCCTAACTAAGAGCCAACATCTTGTGTTCCTATCTCTTTTGTTTTGGGTAACTGTTTGATGAAGTAAGAGAACACACACTAATAACAATAAGAGAAGGTTATGCTAATAAGAAAAAATAAAAAGTACCTCACAAATAGTTATCATCGTCAGAAGAATCTCATCCTAACCTATATGCCCTAGATTCTTCAAGAAAGTCTACATTCTCAGTTAGCGATGTACCATAGATATTCATTGGAGATGCGGTCAAATTGCATGGTGTTCTGAAGAAGATCGCGTTAGACAGGGATGCAAAGTTCACTTCCAAGTTTGGGAAGGAGTTATTTGCAAGTTTAGGCACAAAGTTGGCTTTTAGTACAACTTATCATCTCCAGACATATGGACAGACAAAGAAGGTCAACACGACATTGGGGGACATGTTGAGAATGTATGTGATGCATCAGCAGCAAAAGTGGGAAGAGTATTTTCCACTGGTAGAGTTTGCTTACAACAATGGGTATCGAGCATCTTTAAGGATGATTATGTTTGAGCCATTATATGGGTGGAGTTGCAATACTCCTATCAGATGGAGTGCTCTAGTTAACAGGGTGTTGATTGGACTTGACATGTTGGAGGACATGGAACAAGAAATGTAGGTAATCAATAAAAATCTAAAGGCAGCACGGGATAGGTAGAAGAGTTATGCATATCGGAATAGGTTGTTCAAAGAGTTCTAGGTTGGGGAACAAGTGTACTTGCACATCAAACCGAAGAAGAGCTCCTTACAGATTGGATCATGTGCCAAGTTGGCATCCTAGTTTTGTGGACCCTTCAGTATTATTGAGAGGATTGGGCCAGTAGTCTATCGACTTGCACTGCCTCTGACAGTTAAATTCCATGATTTTTTGCATGAGTCATTGCTTAAGAAGTAGGTTAAAGATGTTGATCAAGTGATTGACTTGTTTGTATTGTAGGTGGAACCATATGGAGAATTTCAACCGGAGCCATAGTGTATATCACAGAAAAAAATTCTCGTGCTACGAAACCGAGCAATTGAGCAAGTTAAAGTGCTATGGAATAACTTTGGGCCCAATGAAGCTACATGGGAGATAGCGGATCAAATTCAGGCTATGTATCCTTCTTTGTTTGCCAGTTGAGGCAAAGAAGTTTTGGCATGGTGTTTTGGTATATGCCTTGGTATATGTTTTGGTACATGTTTTGGTGATGTTTGGTATATGTACATATGTATATGGATGTAAATACCACCATGAGCTATGTTATAAAGCTCCAATAAGCGGTATGGGTGTCATGTCATTATGATGTTATGTTTGTTAACTTTTCATGTTGGATTTCTTCTTAGCAGGTTGATCATTGTAAATACTACATCAAGCTTAGTTATAAAGCTCCATCGACAATATGTTTTGCTTACAACAATTTTGTGGTTATAGGTGTTGTTGAACACCGAGGACGGTGTTCCCCCAAGGCGGAGGGTTATGTAACAACCCTGGTGAAAAATCCATGTAATAAAAGTTAATAAAGGCAAAATAATAACCACACTTTATGGGACACTTATTCCAAGCTGAATGTTGGGCAAGACATCCTAGTGTGGGTGTTCATTTGGTTATTAATGGATAAGGAAATGACTAAGGATTTGGAAAGGCAAAATGGCATTTTTGGCACATTTATTTATCAAAATAATGGAAATTAGGAGAAAAGGGAGGTGGAAGGTCACAGGTTGCATGTGAGGAGGAAAATGAAGGAAAATAATGGAAAATGAAGAAAATAAAGGCCTCATTCATAAAAAGGCTTCTGAGGATCAGTACAGAGAATTTTGTCAATTCAGTTTGGAGCTCTCTCATTATTCTCTCTCTCTCTCATACTCTTGGATACTTAGATTTTTCTTGGAGCACTTTTCGATGGTGTGGCGCACTTGGATTTTCAGACCAAGAAGACAAAGGAAGAGCAGGAAAGCGCAAGAGGACATCAGGATCAGTAGCTACAATAGGTTTTCCTTGCAGGTATCGAGTTGCATGTATGTTTTTCTCACTAGTTTTTGAATGCATGGCATATGCATGTGGTTTATTGGTCATGATCTATCATTGGCATGGAGGATGGTCGGGATTGATAGTTGATTTGTCTAGCCTTGCCATTTCCTAGATAGCCATGGTGATTGTGGATTTATTTCCTCTTTCTTTGGTTGGTTCTCATGTTTCCTTAACTTGGGTTGAGTTACTAGTCCTGGAAGCCCTAGTTGGACAAACGCTCTGGAAACCCAGTAACAAATTGGGTTGAGTTACTAGTCCTGGAAGCCTTGGTTGGACAAACGCTCTGGAAGCCCTTGGTGGGTTGAGTTACTAGTCCTGGAAACCTTAGTTGGAAAAACACTCTGGAAGCCTGGAATAAGTCGTGGGTTTAGTTACTAGTCCTAGAAGCCTTGGTTGGACAAATTCTCTGGAGCCCTGGAAGTCTTGGATAGAGACCAATTCAATGTTTTTTTTGTGATGTCCGAATGTGAGGTGGAATCACTATTTGATGGGTTGAGGTGGATGGCCTCTGGAAGCCTTGGATGGTTTTGGATTGATGTGTTCTTTGAGATATCACATTCATACTTGGAATATGGCACGAGGGTGAATGGTTGAAGGGATATTTGGATCAACCATTCTATGGTTGGTTGGAACATGGAGGTCCCATCCCGGGTTTGGATTTTGGATCGTCAATATGAGGATATTTCTCCTTGTATTTCTATGAGTATTATACTAGTTTATGTGTGCATTATATGGCGCTGATTTCCTTGGTATTTATGTTGCTATCATGTTGGTTATGTATATGTTTTATGACATTAGTTATGTATGGCTTTCATCATGTCTCTACTTGTAAATGAATGAACAATGTATTTATGACCTAATGGATGAAATGGCAATGACTGTGTGGAGGCATCAATGCTTCTTAGCGATCCTAGACTAAGTATGAGGCCCCTATGCTTAGATCTGTTATTTAATCCTGTAGATTACATATTCGTTATATGTTTGACGAAATGTCTATCATGGCTAGTAGGAGTCCAGTCAAGGTCTTGTTCAATTAATTGTATTTGTACTATCATTTCCCTGTTTACTATTCTAAAGGTGTCATTCAATTTTGGGCAGTGACTTGGGCTCTGGTCCTGAAAAAAGTGGCTCAAATATCAAGGAAGATGGCACAACACTGAGAAAAATAGTCCATGGACATTGGCATGCCTTGTCATGAGAGCATCTAGAGCCTCCCTGACCTTGACAAGCCTATAGCATGGGAGCATCCAGGGGTCAAGTGGTCCAAAATCTCAGTGGGACCCAGGGGTTGGTCGGCAGAAAGGTTGGGATGGTTCTTGAGGATCCTAATGCTAATGTTGAAGGTCTATATGGTGTGTTTCTGTTGGTTCCACTTCCTTAACATAACTTAGGAGGTCGAAACATATCATAGTGGCCTCTCGTCACATGCTTACCTCGGTTGCTTGGTTACCTGGATAGATGTGGGAGGAGGGTTTTGACAAATTTTAATACAACAAACATAGGTCTCCCGTACCAAGGATCATGGCCCTTACATTAGCCCTGATACAAGGAAAACTAGGGCTTGATGTCAACAATGTATGACAACCAATCTACCTGTTGACAGTGCTAGACCCACCAACATTCCAGGGAATCTCCCCGGTAAGAAGCCCCAATTAGACCTCAGACATTTGGTTTAGGAGTCCCAGAAGTGGGTTGTACGGTACTTCCTTGACCTCAGTTTCCCACGAAGGCAAGTAAGATGTCCTTGTTGGTAGCAAGGCTGTGACAACTGCAGTGAGTCAAGGAAGGTGCATGAGAGGTTCTAACACACTCGGGATGAGGTGAGTGTGCCCCTTGGAAACCTGTAATAGTACGCGGCTTGGAAGGGAACACACGAACAAAGATACATCATAAGCTAGAAAGAAAGATAGTGAGGAATCCAAAGTGATGTTTAAACCAACAGCACATCTACAACAAGATTTATACAATTGCATACAAAATAGTTCATACACAGATGCGTAAGTTAAATAACATACATTGCTACAACAACCAGAATAATCCAACTACGATAACCACATATGCATGAAAACGTGTTGGCTATGTTATATTAAGAAGTGTAAGTTCCAGTCATACAATACATCCATGTCCAACCACTAGTTCCAATAGTGGAACGTTACAACCACAAACACCTGCTCCTCCAAAGAGATATACTAGCTCTGCGCAGTGCAGAAGCCAAGGCACATTACAATACTATCCAAGCTTTCTCTAAGATACTCCTATCTAATCTTGGCTAACCAAAATCGTTTACAATGAGTTATGAGGGACTATTTATAGAAAATCGTGGGGTGACCCTTAACATTCCCCTTTGTGATAGTTCATCTTCCCTCATGACTCTTCCTCTACTCTATGACTGTTACATCCAACTATCGACACTTGAACTTACACATGACAAGACGTTACATTACAATGCACATGTACCCATGTGAGACAAAATGGCTTGAGCAAGCCATTCAAGACATCATTATGACTTAGACAACCATGGGAAGTCCAACTATTTGACATCCTTGCGATGATCGACAGTAGCGAAATGACGCCAAGATCAGTAGTCTATGATGGTGTAAGTGTACTCCAAGGTGACATATTTCTGGAACCTAACTCTTGTCTCCATAACATCCGGGTACACTGCTCAGGCTCCTATGTCCAACTCATCTGAAAGCATGTGCATCATTGTCTTCAGCGCGGACGAACCAACGACATACTTGTGCATGGAGTCTTCACTGATTGACAAGTCTAGGCTGGTGGCTATGCTTATCAACTCGTCAAAGTACGAGTCAAGCTCTATTCAAACATGTACCTTTGTCTTTGCTTGGGTGAGAGTCCTAATAGATGGGATCACATGTGCACGCACCACAACATCCATACTCTTGAATACACATGCATGGGAAGCCTGTAGACTAGTGATGAGTTGCGGGAGCTCTTCATAGTTCCGGATCTGACTCTAGATACATGCTTTCAGCTCAACTGCTCTGGGCTTCATCGTCTTAGGCAAATGAAGCGAGGCTCCCTTTTATCTTATTGTCCATGTTTACATGTAATCAACAACAGCATGCATGTTCGAGAAGATACATGCTCTTCTAGCACATTGTTGTTGCCATCCTTTGAGATGGATGACTACCTTATGCACAGTACCAAACTTGGAATACAACAGCCGCATGATTGTGTCAAGGGACAATACTTCATCTAGTATTTCCTTCTTCAACTTTGTTTAGGTGGATGTTGTACCCAATTATCCTCCTTGCTTGGTTGTCTGTAGCTCCTTCACCCTTCACTCGTTCTCAAATATCAGAAAGCGAACACTTGAGATAGTGGCTTCAGCATAAGCTCTGGTAGCATCAGCCAATGCAGCTAGATGTTTGTGCACGTCAAACAATATCACTCATTCCTCATACTATGCAGGAGATGTATGATCTTCTAGAGTTGACACTCTGCAAGATTGCACAACTCTATGTTGAGACTCGTCGAATGAGATGTTGTGCATCTCTCCTTCAGACTGATATCCAATGATCTCAGTGTCTCCTTGGTCACTTGGGACTTGCTCATCTTTAGGATGCAGTGAAGTTGATGGGTTGACCTCCTGGTGGTGAGGCATGAGGTTGATGTCTTTCTCTAACTCTTGTCGCTCCATATCTGTATCCATTTGTTCAAGTGCTCGTTCTATCTCCTGAGCGAAGTCCTGCTCCTGCGATGGCTAACCCTGTTTGCCTGATTCCAGCTGTTTTGATGTGTCCACTACCTGTACCGGCGTTGTTTCATCCATCTGCACAAGTTGCGCCCCCTGTTGTACCTGTTGTTGATGTACTTCCCTCTCTTGTTTGCGCAGCTCCTGTTCCTTCTGGAGATACTCATGCAACTCATTCTCTGTTGACTCCATTCTCCATTTCTCTCTCTGCCTTTGCACATTTCGCTTGTCACGTTGTTGCCTCTTTGCCTCTATAGCCATAGCTGCTATCTCCACAAGTGGAACTACTCGGGACTTGAAACACTGCTCTTCTACCACACAATCGACAATTGTTGCACTGAAAATTGTCACCTTGACATTCTTCCATCTGTGTGAGTTCATTACCACTCATACTTTCCTCCTCTGCAAGTCTAAAACATCAGTTATTCATATAACGTCTTGAAAACAAGAGAAAAGCTCTCAAAAGTTTTTAAAACTATGGTTCCGCACTTTCCCTTTGTCTTACCTGCGGTCCTGCACCTAATGGTCATGTCTTTGGCGCACCTGAGCACACTGTCTCTATGTTAAAGGTGTAGACCCCTGTAAAAGTTAAAAAGGCGCAAGTATACTCCGAAAAAACTCACTTTCAGTTATTTCTAGAAGCTTCTGGAAGGAACCTTGAGGTGGCAAGTTCGCTCTTTTAAGGTTCATGTAACCCATATCTTAAGAAGCTAACCCCTTGATGTGAGGAGCTTATTCCTTTGAAGGAGTATTCTATCCCTTCACAAGTGGAGCAGTAACCTCCTCCTTTGCACTATAAAAAGAAGCATTGAGATGGTTAACTGGTTGGAGTTAGAAGCTTAGTATTTTTTGAGGTAAAATGTTATTGGAACTTAGTCTTCTTTAGTTGAGTTTTTATGAGGAGAGATTACATACCTCTATGTATCTCATTTGGAAGAGTGCAAGACTTGTCAAAGTAAAGGAAATTCCTGTTTCAGACCCCAGGAAGAACTTGTTCAACTTCAAGGCTGAAAAGGTTGTAAATTTCTTCTACTATTCAAAGTTAATACAAATATATTTGTTTTTCTCAATAAGCTGTTAATTCATTATTTATTTTATGGATTCTTTGATCACCATAATAGGCATGATTTATAATATTTCCTATGCAGGTGCTATTTAATGTTTGCTTGTTTGTGATTGCAGGTCTTCAAAGGTAACTCTTTCGAACGACTGGAGGATGACTACTACGAACAAGCACTGGATCTAAGGTAGGATCTTAACACCTTTGTAGTATTTACTTATAAATCGCATATGTCTAGAGAAAGATAGGTTTGTTTGTATTTTTGTTGCTAGACTATCTTTTGATACTAGGGAGACCAGTCTTGTCCGCAAGATCGATTTATCCGACCAACAAATTAGTGACTCCACTGGGGAAGGTATTTGATTTTTGGTTTTCCTTTGTTTTGACTTGAGAAATTTTTTTTTTCCTGGTTTTTTTTATTGATGTATAATGGCTTGGGTAGCTTTCAAAAATCTTGAAGAATTTTTGTTTTTTTTGAAGTTTTCTGGGGACTGCACCAGTGTGGACATCTCTGCATTTTCCTTGAGTAAACAGTCCGGGACCGCACCTGTTGCTTCTAGAGCCTCGGACCCTGTAAATTTTTTTTGAAAAACTTAAGATACCTTCTTCCAGTTAAGTTTAGGTTTGATTTAGGATTCTTAGTGTCTACCCAGATCTGTATTTTTCCTATCAAAAATCTCTTGTGAGTGAGTTCTGATAGTATTTTTGTTTTGAATGATTTTCTAGAAGTTTTGCATGCTTGAAGTGGTTTTCACTTTGTCTCTGTACTGACTCAAAGACTAGAAGCTTGAGAAACCTTAGATCACCCTGGTGTCTTTTCGTCTGCTTAATGAATCTTCTTGGTTGTGAAATCTATCCTTTGTGAGAAATAGATTTAGTTTTCTCGTTGCAAATCTTTGAACAAACTTTACTATAAGTTCTGAATTTCATTTTACAAAAGAAAACATATCTGGATGCTTTTTTATTGGTTTGTTACTCTGTGGAAATGAATCCTTAGTTTACTGAACAACTAAGTAAAATGTCCTCAAAAAAGAACTGAAGCTTTTATTCAATTAGATTTTTAAAGTTTTTAGATCTCAAAATTAGTTTTTTGTAGTTTTGAGTGTTTTTCTAGAACTTGTAGATCTCTTTTGAAGCAAATTGTTTTTTGTTTTGTAGTTTCGAGTTTTGAAAAGCGAAAGGGATTTATTGTGAGAATTAATTATTTGTCTCGTTTGAGTTCTTATTAAAAACAAAAAGATTTTCTTTCCATTTCCATGTTGAAAGAAAGAATTGTTTCTTAAAGAAATGCATTCTCGAACTCTTTCTTTTGGCTAGAATTCATTGAAAGAAAAACGAATTGCTTATCATTTTAGGTGCATTTTTTTTAGTGTGTTTGGAGTCGAGTCTTCACACCATCAAAGTTTCATTTCCATACCTATTGACTTAAAGAACAACCCATAAAAGCAACGCTTAATTAAAACTGATCTAGTAATCTTTTCTATTTCTACGGCTCTTATCACCAATATAGCTTAGGCTAGTATCTTGGAGTAGGGAGTAATTAACTCTCAAAAATAGTTAAAACAAACAAGTAGATACATCTTGCGATAGGAAATAAATCCAATTGTAATTGATACATTCTGGGAAGCTTCTCTTAGAGGAGTCAATCACGAGATCATGTCCGAACCTTTGAGAATTAATTATGTTTCATTGAGAAAGATAGAAGATCTGCGCGTATTATAAATGATAAACCTCGAATTAACCATTGTCGAGGAGCCTGGGGTCACTTGTTGGTAAACCTCAAATTGACCATGTCGAGGAGCCTTCAAGGGGATTGAGCTTTGTTACTCTGCCCTTGCGCATAGAATCGGATCGTAGACTGTCCCCCCAGTTGCATTTTTCGTTGTTGGTAACCTTAGTATCCATAAACTTAAGATAATTTCCTAAGGTGACGGTGAAGGAAAGATCTCACTGTACTTAGAGCAGACGTCGACTAGACTCACTTGGGTTCTCTTCACTCGAGATGGTTTTGTGAAGAAACTTGTGCCAGTCTGTTTCATTAAGTAGGTTGTCGGGGTAACTGTTCCAACCGCCCTTTCTGTATTAAACTTCTATTAAGTTGGATTTCATCACCAACTAGTGTTTTTAGTACGGAAAGTTACTATTTGTGCGTGGTTTGAACTCTTAGACTTTTTAGGCATGTGATTCAGCTGTTTGTTTCTTTAGAGACTTTAGGTGTTTTTATTGAAATTTTCTTTGTTTGTGTGTGATTAATTAATATTTAATCGTGGCCGAGTTACCAAAACACTCTCGTAGACTTCACGGGAAACCCCCTGAGTATACACCAAGCCAACTTGAAGGGCTACGAGCTCTCGCATCACCTAGTGACAGTAGAGTTGGACCAAAAGCCAAAGAGTCATCTCTAATTGTTCATCTTGTTTATCAAATACAAACAATAGAGCATATTCAAGAGCCAATTTCCTTTTCCGAAGTTACTAGTAGTATTTCTCCTTCCAGTGAATTAGCTGAAGAACCTGAAATTTCTGAGCCTAACACTAAACCTGTTGTTTTGAAACAATCTTCATGATTTGTTACTCCAACTTCTAGTGACCCTGGTTCACCTAGTGTAAGAAATATCATTACTCATAATCTTCCTTTTGGCCTCGTTTCTATTAAAGAACTTGTCAGTCCAGATGAAGATGTAACTCTTCCCGAAAACCAACAGACTTTAAATCTTAGGGAGCGTGAATCAATATTCTACAGTCCTTTTAGGAGTGATGCTTGGTATTTATCATTTACAATTTTTTTAGAAAACCCGGGTCTTATTTTTTCACGACCTCGAATTCCTTTTCATCCTACACTAAGAGGATATTATCCTTCATCGATCATGTCAAGAGAGTCATCTATGTTTTCCCGGTCACCGGAAACATTTTTATATGGCGGTCCTTCTATTCCTTCAGGGTACCAGTCACTCTCTGGTACTTTTTCAGGAGCAACTCCTCAACCGACTGAATAAGAGTTATCATCTGGTAGTAATGGAACTCAAACGTTGAATGCAGAGCAAATCCATATGATGTCTGGTAGTATTCCAAATCCTCAACCTCAAGGTAGTCAGTTACCGCCTGGAGGGAAACCCCAAGGTAGTCAGTTACCACCTGGGGGGCAACCCCAAGGTAGTCAGTTATCGCCTGGGGGGCAACCCCAAGGTAGTCAGTTAATGCCTGGGGAGTAACCTCAAGGTAGTTAGTTACCACCTAGAGGGCTACCTCAAGGTTTTCAACCTTCAAGACAGTACATACCCCAAGGTCAACCCCAGACTCGGTATATTCCTCAGGATGCTTATCAACCCCAGATTCAGTACATGCCTAAGGTTATCAACCTCAAGGTCAGTACCCAACTCAAGGTTTCCAACCGCCTTCTAGTCAATCATTTTTACAAGGAGATGGAAATGTACCACTTAATTACCAGCCCTACGTTCAACCAGGTTATGGTCCTCCATACGCACAACCTTTTATGAGTCCATACCCTAGAATGAACATGGTGTGGAATCCATCTCAAACTCAACAAACTATGCAACCTAATGTGCAGTTACCTAATCAACTTGGACAGCCTTTGATTTCTAGTCCAACCCAGCAACCTGTTCAACCTACTGTTCAAATCCCTGCACGTGGTTTAGTTCAGCAGCCTAGGCCTAGCACACCTCAGACTCTGCCTCAAATTACTGCAACCACTGCAACTTTTGTTCAACCTACCACACCTGTTTCTGGAGTATCTGCAGCTCCGGCTTCTACTATCCCTGCATCAGTGCAAATTCCTCAAGTCTCTGTGCCACAGTCATGACCTACAGTTCAGACTTCGGTCCAGATGCCTACAGGACAATCTAGTACAATTATGATTGCCACAAGTCAACCGCAATTCATCTATCAACCGTACCAGGGATAGTATCAATTTGGTCCTACTGTACAAAACCCAGTTTATCAGTATCAACCGTATCCTGGCTCTACTTATCAATAGCCTCAACAACCCCAGCTTGGTCCAGTTAATCCTAGTTTTCCAGGAGGTTATAACATTCCTAATGAAAATCTGATTCCAAGTTATCCTAGATATCCTCCTCCTGGAACTGGTCTCATTACTCAAGGTTTTCGCGACCCTAACTGTCAGTTACCATTTATTGCAACTTTGGATTTACTTGATTTGTCGCGCCTTACGAACAATCCAATTTACTATCTTTTGTATTGGTCGCCAATGCCTAGTAAGTTGCCCAATGATATACCGAAATTTGAGGGTAAGTCAGGAGAGAATCCGTCAAATCACGTTATGACTTATCACCTCTGGTGTGCATCTAATTCAATCATTGATGATTCAATTCGTTTGCGTCTTTTTCAACGAACTCTTATTTGTCTTACTGCCAAATGGTACATTGAGTTACAACGAGGCTCTTTTAATAATTTCAATCAGTTAGCCATTGCTTTCTTAACTCATTTTCAGTTGCCTATCAGATACGACAATGGCACAGAACTGTTAACTTCACTAAAACAATCCACGTCCACATATATTTCTGATCATATTCATGAATGGTGAGGTAGAAGGCATTTAGTGAAAGTTTTCATTCCGGATCAAATTTTAGCGGAATGGTTCATTAAAACATTGTTACCCAAAATCACTGAAGATGTAGCTAAGGGAGGAGTTGTCACTGAAGAGCAAGTCATTGCTCAGGCTCAGTACCTTGACCTCGTCTATACGCAGTCAGGTACTTTACATGAAAAAATCTCTGATCTTCCAAAACACGATCAACTAACTGCAGCTCCTTCAGGCTCTCATGCCGCTGATGGTATGATTGGTTCAGTTAGTACTAAAAGTAAGAAGAAATCTTCAAAGAATTCTTCTCCTATAATAAATTTACATGATTTCCCGAAACAAGATTCTTTCGCTAAATTTTCTGCCGACATCCATGTCATAGAATCATCTATAACCAAATCAAAATTCAGTAGTAAAAAGAAGGGGAAGAAGAAAAACAAACAAAATTCAAAAGATAAAATGGATAAAAATGAATCTACTGACGAAAAACGGAAACCTTGCTATCCTTGTTTCATTTGCGACGAGGATCATTTTACCAAAGAATGCCCACATCGAGCAGAAGTTTCGAATTTCATTAAAGGTTCTCAAACGTTTGTTGTCTTGAAGGGTCCTTTCCCTACTCAAGATAGTAAGATGATTGGTTCTTCCTCGAATGCCTCAGAAGAACCCATTATGATGATGTCTCATGTTAGGATTGCGACGCGATCACAAGATTATGGTAGTAAAAATCCTGTTGATGGTAAAGAAGTAGAATCTTCTAATTCAAACACATCAACTACACCTCCTCCTAGTTCTGATCTACTACAGATCGAGAAACCCAACCCTGACTTAGTAATCAAACCACCTGCTAAAGGTGTACTTCGTAAATCAACTTTCAATCCACATGCGAGAGCTTCTCAGAATTACAACATTGTTAAAGACTTAGCTATTTCCCCTTCAGCAATGTCGGCTTTGGAAGTGCTGCAATCATGCCTAGCACAGCGTAAATTACTATTGTCTGCTATAGGAGTTGTCGATATTCAGGATTCAAACCTAATAATCTTCAATTTAGAGAATAGTACACCCCGCCTATCTCATCAAATGGCTTTCCAGATTCCAGTTTTAGTCAAAAACAGACATTGCTTTCGGACTATGATTGATGAAGGGGCTTCTACGTGTATTATGTCTATCCAGTGCTGGAAATCGCTTGGTTCTCCCATGCTCAATCAATCTCTGACAATTCTAAAATCTTTTAATGGTCAAGGGTTCCATCCTTTTGGTATTTTGCAGGATTTACCTATAGGGTTCGAAGGCAAAACCATAAATCTAGATGTGGAAGTGGTTGATGCCCCTCTAAATTACAACCTTCTCCTAGGTCGCAGTTGGTCTTATCCTATGACTGCTATGGTTTCATCGGTTTTCCAGCTTATCTCATAACGGAAATATCATTACAATAGACCAGCTGACTTATTTTTCATCCGACCCAGCCTCTACAGATAGTATGCAGCACATCTGTAAAATGACTATCCCTCACAAGGATATTGGCGTAGGTTTGATTAAAGATTGTGGTTTACTAGGAACTTTTTCCTTCCCTCCTCCTAACGTATCACCTTCTATTGCAAATATTCATATGATTTCATCGAATACTATTACTTTTGATGATCCTTGGATCGTACCATCCGATTCTGAGGTGGATTCATTTGATAGCGCGATGCCTTTGAGTCCCTTTGAAATTGCATATCAGGTTGTACAGTCATTTTCTGATTCTTGTTCAACTGAAACTGATCCAATGAATGTGGTCCATGGGGAATCACTTTTGATATCAACCTCGGCTACAACAATACTTTCTGATCCTATTCATACTGATGAGCAGATTCGTGAACTTTTGTTTATTAATGATTTACCATGGGAAGATCTTCATCACCGATCTTCGTTTTTACCTGAGCTTGATCATTTTGAAAATGATTTTTCTTCTATTTTTACTATTGATTATGTCAAAGAACAACAGAATCCATTGCAACATTCTGATTCTGAGTTAAATTTGGAAAATATCTCTCGAACGGTTCCTATTGACATTTCAGTTAAGCCAGGAATTGTTAAAAACATTCATATAGGTGCTTCCTGTACAGACGATGAAATCCAAACTTATAAAGCCCTATTTCAAGAATTTTGTGACGTGTTTGCCTGGTCATATGAAGAAATGCCAGGAATCGATCCATCAATCGTTGTCCATGAAATTAAAACTTACTTGGATGCTAAACATGTCTGGCAACGCTTACGTCAGATACATCTGAGAAAAGCCACTGCTATCAAAGCCAAAGTTTAGAAATTACTTCGCGCAGGTTTCATTTATCCAATTCCTTTAACCGATTGGGTATCAAATATTGTTCTTGTCAACAAAAAACAAGGAACGATAATAGTATGTATTGACTATAGGGATATTAATCGAGCTTGTCCTAAAGACAATTATCCAACCGCCTATATCGATCAAATTATTGTTGATTGTGCCAGCAGTGAAATGTTCTCCTTTATGGATGGTTTTTCCAGTTATAATCAAATCAACATACTCCCTACTGCTCAACCTAAAACGACTTTCATTTGTCCATGGGGGACACTTGCTTATTGCAAATTACCCTTTGGATTGAAGAACGCTGGAGCAACTTTTCAAAGGGATATGTCTTACGCATTTCATGACATCAAGCACATTGTGCGGCCTTATCTCGATGATTTACCTACCCATTCATCGCGTAGAGCTGATCATCTCACTTATTTACGAGCTACCTTTATGAGATGTAGGCATTATCGTATTCGGCTGAATCCACACAAATATGTATTATGTGTAGAAACGGGTCACTTACTGGGATTTGTCACTTCAAAGGCTGGCATTCGTGTCGACCCCTCGAAGGTTGAAGCTATCGTCAATCTACCTCCTCCTTGGAATCTTCGCCAACTCCAAAGTTTGCAAGGGAAAGCAAACTTTTTACATCATTTCGTTCCTAACTATGCCAAGATAACGAAAGGTTTTACCAGGTTGTTAAAACAAAATATTCCATTCTTTTGGGATGAGATCACTAAACAATCTTTGATGCACTTAAACACACATTAACCCATGCGCCATTACTGCATCCTCCCAATTACAACCAGGATTACTTTTTGTATCTCACCACTTCTCATTCCACCATTGGTATGGTTTTAGTTCAGGAAGATGAATTCAACAATGAACATGTGATTTACTATCTTAGTCGAAATCTGCATCCGACTGAGCTTAAATATTTGCATGTGGAGAAATTGGCCTTGGCAGCTGTCCAAGTTGTCCTAAGATTTCATCACTACATCTTATTACACCAAACCACGGTAATTTCTGATTGTAACCCTATGATGTATATCTTGACTAAATAATTGCTAGGGGGCAAGTATTCCAAATGGATAGTTATCCTGCAAGAATTTGACTTGGAATTTGAAAAATCCAAGGCAAAGAAATCTTTGATTTTTGTCGAACTGATGTGTGATTTCCCGCGTACTGATACTGACACTGTGGCGGAGCATCCCATTGTGGATGAATCCTTGTTTCTTATCAGTGCTCTTGATCCTTCGTATGGACATATTATTGTTTATCTCCAAACCCAATCTTTTCGGCCTGAAATCTCACGATCTCAACGATGGAAAATATGTTTCCAATCCCAACATACAATATTATTAGTGATACACTTTATCATCGTGGAGCGGATTCTGTTTTTCGACATTGTCTAACTCAAAAAGAAGATGAAAAGGTTCTGAATGACTATAATTCTGGAGCATGTGGCAACCATATGTCTGGGTATGCCATAGCCCAAAAAATATTGCTCGCTTGTTATTTCTAACCATCCTTATTCAAAGATTGTATCTATGCAATCCAGAAATGCCAAAATTTTCAAATCTTTAATTGTAAAATACGTGCTCCACCTACTCCTCTTCACCCTATAATTGTTGTCGGTCCTTTTGCAAAGTGGGGTATTGACTTTATTACATGTAACCCTTACTCGGCCAGGGAGCATGCGTATATTATCCTAGCAGTGGATTCTTTTACTAAGTAGGAAGAGGCAATGCCTAGATTTTCGGCAGACGACAAAACTGCTGCAACTTTAGTATTCAATCATATAATTGCTAGATTCGGTGTTCCTCAAGCTATTATTACTGATCATGGAA
>APFE030914490.1:0-10671 GCA_000404065.3 Pinus taeda | reverse complement strand
GCTAATGGTCTGGTTGAAGCTATCAATAAAGTTTAGTCACTATGATCCAACAAATCATTGGTATTCATAAGTCGAATTGGCATACCATGTTATTTTCAACACTTTGGGCATATCGGACCTCAGTAAAAACATCAACTGGTTTCACTCCTTTTCAACTAGTCTACGATTTGGAAGCAATGCTACCTATTGAATGCGGAGTTCCATCATTACAATTAGCCATAGAATTACTCCCAGCTACTTTTGAAGAAGAGAAATGTTTTTTGTACTTAGCTCAGCTAGATGAGAATCAATGCACTGCTGCAATAGCAAACGAGACTCATGCGAAACGAATGAAAGCTCAGTACGACAGAAGTGTTACACCTCATAATTTTTCAGAAGGAGACCTAGTTTTAGTAGATGATCAAGCGAACGATAAGCTAGGGGCTGGAAAAATTGTACCTATGTGGCATGGTCCTTACATTGTTAAGCGAAAGCTGACAAAAGGGGCTTATGAATTGATATATTTTGACGATGTTTCTTTGGATAAACCCAGAAATGGACTTTATCTGAAGAGATATTATGATTAAATTATGTGTGGAGATTTTTTGTTAGATTAGTTTCTTTACAGCTGGTGTGTTTTAGATTAGAAAAGTGTCCCTAGTTTAGAGAGTGCTCTTATCACTATTCCTGCTTATCTTGATTTTACTCTTGATATTGCAGATGTCGATGTCTCTTCAAACATACATTGGCTTTGCTGATGGTGCTTGTTGTAGTACACGGAACATTTCTTCCGCAACTTGGGTTATCTATTCACCCTCTGATGAATTAGTGTCTATGCATAGGGTAAGCCTCAGTCAAACAATGAATAACATTGCAGAGTATAGTGCAGTGATTGAGTTATTATCTGAATCCATCTCATTTGGGATTCAGAGTTTGATTGTTAGGTTGGATTCTGAACTCATTGTATTACAGCTTAACATGGTTTATGCCATTATAAATCCAGTGTTATTAAGGTTATTTCTGAGAATTTGTCTCTTGGAACGTGAATTTGATTACATTGAATATCAGCATATTCCAAGACATTTAAATACATTAGCAGATGTAGTTTCTTCTAGTATGATAAATAGACATTTGCAATAATCAAACAGTAAATTTAATAACATTCGATAACATGTTACACAAGATAGCTGGTAATAATGATATATTATAGCATAGAAGTGTGTTTCAAAATATACATCGTCTTCGATCATAGGTTGAAAAACACCTTATGGTCGGCAAAAATGATAATACAAAAAGATAAAAATGTCGTGAGTCTACAAAATCGATCATCCTATCCCTGGTGATGATCACGATAATAAAATACTGCACAAGCCACCCTACATAGGAACCTCCTAAAAGGTCCTGGGAACCCAATCACATATCTCTGTAACTTAAGTGGAATATCATCTATATCAGTCTCTGGAATATCTAGTGTCAAGCGCTCTAGATGATGCTCCAAGTTGGTCGGGATCTCTGTTGATTGGCCCTGTGGGGCTGGTGCTGCTACAGCTGGGTGTCACCTCTCGTAACGCTAGTGAGCAGCTGGTCGTCGCGGACCCACATCTGCATTTAAACTTTTGAATGTCAGTTTTGGACGATTTAAAATTAAAAAATAAAAATAAAACTTCGAAAGTGTTGAAAATGGTTTTTACCTTAATCATCCCATTGCTCTCCTGGTGGAAGAATCATGTCTCGATCGCTACAGTTTTCCATCCTAGCGTATGGAAAGTCCTGAATCACAAAAATTTGGTTGTTCAACCAACAAAAATATGCAAGCAGAAATCAAACAACCTCTATGCCCTCAGCATGACGGGCCATCAAAGCAACCCAACGAACCAGTCTAGGCTCTCGAGGAACACCAACATCAACAGGAATATGCTGCGAGGCTAACATGGGGATCCTCTCTAGAGCAAATGTGACTACAATAAATCCTTATCCAAAGTTGTTCAGCTTTCCATTCTTTGCTCTAGTTAGTTTTCCTTTCACATTTTCCAACACAGCCTCGCACCAGTTGTATAAGGTGCCTCGAAAACAATCTACAACCATCTGCATCTGGGATCTAGTAGCCACGTGCAATGTTGCACTCCCGCATAGTCTGGTAACAGTGAATGTAATAACCATAAGCTCAGGATGGATGATATTTTTAATATCAATCCGTTTATCCTTGGGGTATGCTTGATCATCGCAAAACTCCAATCGAAGACTAGCGACAGATTGGCTACCTGGACTAATCCCGAAAAGAGATAATTGTTCACCCCTCTTGGACAAACTAGTCAAAAAGTATATGTCCTCTAGCTCGATTTCTAGCAGGTGGCTACCAATCACAAAACATTGGTCCTGTGTGTTCTGTTAGCACTTGGAATTCACCTAGGCTGAGATAGACAAACTCTCAAGGCTACATCAAACCATTTCACCTCGTAGCTAGCCCTACGAGGTATGAGAAGGCTCTCTCGGGTCAGATTCGGTAGATCTTTCAATATGATAAGCTGACCAATTAGGATCAAAGATATTAGGCTAGTAAATTGATAAGGGGGGTTGATTTAAAGATTTTTGGTTTTTTGGTGGCAATTGGAGGGAGTGCATTTCAGGGTGCGGGGATTGAGCACAGTTTTTGCAGGGGGATCTTTGGGGCAAGGTAGGAGTGAGCGCTGATGCCTTAATCTGAGATGGATGATCAGGGATGATAGAGAAGGAGCTAAAGAGGGCAAACAACCATTTGAATCCTCTCTAGACAGTAGAAAACATAAATTTTGAACAAACTAAAAAGCTGAGCATGTCAAAGCATGAATTCAAACTTTACCACTTCATCTGTCCAAATAGAAGCAAAAGAGAGATGTGGAATACATAAACAGACTTACAAGAACATGTAGAGAACACACCATCAACACAACAATCCACAAGAATCCACAATGATGTCTGCAAAACCCTGGCCTTCCTTTTCTTTAAATTGCAGAGATAGATGTACAATATACAATAAAGCTTTCTCCCACAAGAGTCCAACCTCCAACCTCTCAAAATGACTAAGAAAATACATAATATAGGCAAGCTAACCTCTTCCCTTGCCTCTAGGGGTCGAGCTCATCCTTCTAGGAGCAGTTTGAACTAATTCCAAACTAAGCACTAGATAATAGGCAGCTCAACAACTTGCCTCTATTACTTAGCTAACTGATTCATGCATTAATTATTCATTTTTTACATCAAGGAAGCTTCTAGAAGGGTAAAGAGAGATAAAATCTATCAAAGTGCCATGAAAATATTACATTTATCCATCATCTACAAGTAAAAATGGTCAACCATAGTCAAAACAGTGTTTTTTGACAAAAAAGGTCAATTCTGGCAAAGCTGGCTCTCACTGCCGCGCCCCCTGTCTCTCACTGCCGCGCCCCTTTGCAGCAACGTTTGAGTGGGTTCCACTGGTCCAAATCAGGTGCAAGATGGCTCATTGGAAAGATTGGTCTGTCTACCTTCCATCCCAAGTGGAATTTCTGAATTTGGAGTTGTTTTGCCCCCTCAAAAACCATTTCTCCCAAGGTCACTTTTTGCAACTCAAAAAGTGGGCAGAAAGTCATTTTTTTGATGTATTTTGAGCTTTTGGAGGCTCAAATTTCAAAGTCAGGCTTCTCCCAAGTATTGGTAATTTTTCTCTTTGCTTGACCTTTCCAAAAATGCCAAGTTTTCAAAATTCCGAGCAGTCCTCCAAAATAGTCACGCTTGGAGCGCGGCGTTTCAAATGGCCAAAACCTGTAAATTGCACAAAAAATTCACAAATGACAAAATTTTCTCCAAATTTCTTGAAATTTGGGCTGGGAGTCCCCAATCAAGTACCATGCTCATCCAAAGAGGCTTTGGCCAAAATTTAGAGTGGATCGGGCGTTTTCTTTCGTTTTTGTGTTTTGGCCAACCGTCCTTGGAGCACCTTCGTTCTCGCCGGTATTTTTGACATTTATTTAAAAATATGACACATGTAAAAAAAATGAAGGAGGTTTTTATTCTTTGGCATGTTTTGGACAAAAAAATCTCTCAGTTTCCCAAAATTCATCTTTGATTTCTCTGGAACATTATTTGAGTGCGACTTGTCCCGATGTGTGAAACAAGGAATTTTGTCGAAATGGAGCGAAATGAAGGGGATAGGGGCTTCTAAATTCTTGGGGAAATTTTTGGGAGTGGGGAGGGATGTTAGGAAGCAGGGGAAAGTGGAATCTCAGAGATTGAGTGAGGGGAAGGGGTCCAAAAGGGCAAAACACAGGCCCAACCTAGAAAATTGCCAGGTTGTAGCTAGAAACTAGGGTTTGTGCAAAAATGAGGATTTTGGCGGATCTAAGGGATGGGAAGTGTTTGATAAGGTACATTAAGGATAGGGGAAGGTGTATGAAAATCAGGAAACAAGTTTTGCCGATGATTTGACCGTCCAAGAGAAATTGCCTCCAAAACCCTAGGAGAGGGAAATGAACTTGCCAAGGCACAACTGAAGCATGAACAAGGTGTAAAATGACTCATTAACACGGACATGATAATGAAAACCCTATGAATGATGATAGACTCAGCTAAATGATGACATAGACCGCCATTTGGACAACTTTAGAAGGAGTGAAAGCAAACCCTAGACCTAATGCCTAGTGACCAAATTTTGCTTGAAAACTCTTTGAAATGACAAACTTTGACCTTGACACTTCAAAATAACTTTGTAAGAGAATGTTTGATCACTGGAGGAAGGCTGGAAATACTGACACTAACATTGGCTCCAATGGGGATGGTAGCTCCTTGGAGGTGCCAAGAATCGCAGACCTCTGGGAGAGCAGACCAGTGCCTTCAACCATTGGGCGATGGAGTCATTATTTCGGCAAATGACAAAAGACTTTGACTCATTTATTGAATGAAACTTTGACTGAAACTGACTGAAACTTAACTAAAGCTTGACTCAAACCGACTCGATGACAAATTGAAATAACTTGAAAAAACTGACTCAACAGACCAAACACAAATAACTCATGACTTGATGTTAGACTCCGTCTCATCTCAGAGATTGATTCTTCTTCAAAACCTTGTTTTGAAGAAGAAGTCATAATGTATTGTTTTAAATTATGTAATTTATCTTCAGCTCTTCAAAGGCAGCAACGACTTCAAGCTCCTATCCATGCACAAGAACTATTCAGAATATTCACTTTTCATAATATATCAATGGAGTCCTACAGTACTTGCCTCAATCCTCACAAGCAGATTAAGAAAGATTTTTTCGGCAACTTGAAAGGTACATCAATTTTTGAAATTGCTGCCCTTTTCCTTCTCTGGTGGATTTTGTAATGGAGATACTTTCTTGATTAGTAAATAAGCAGATTGCTAAAATTGTGGATTGGATTTCTCAAGTGTGCATGCCAAACAAAGCCACATTCATTTCATATGCTATTACAGTTACCTGCAGCATAGCTTGAAAATGCTATTAACAAGACTCCTGCATTAAGAGTACATTTGGTTGCTCATGCCATCCAATCAAACATTCGTTCTTCTTTGCCTAGGTCAACATTAGTGGTTTGGGTCTTGTTCAGGATGCTCAAACCGCAAAACTCAGCTCCACAAATTCCCTCATTGACTGATGTGGGGTCTTTTGGCCAAATAGTGACTGAGACGCAAGCGTCAGAGTATGCAGTTCTTAGTTGAGCAAATGCTCTCGAGCATTTTATTGTGACATTTGTGGGATTTCAAGGGAAACAGCTGAAAAGGGCTTTGGTTCTTTCTGGTACATGGTTGCAATCTTCAAATTGGTGCTGCTTGCCTTATGAAGCATGTCTAAATATTCTTCAAAGGGTGTCAAGGGGATATCCTTTGATAGCTTTCATTATACATATTTTGATCTTAAAATTCAAATAAACAAAGTGCCAAAGTGTATTTGAGTTTCTGACTAGCACCTAAAAAGGGCTCTTGCTAAGATCTGAGATATCAATTATATCTTGTAGAGCTTGTTTTGTATCTTTCACTAGGATTGGTCATATTGCAGGATGATGGCAACCTTTTAACTTAGGAAATTGTTCTTTGCCCGAGAATATTGTCTAGAAGCAATGTACCAAAATGTAACACCGGCTAAGATGCTTTTGTATGATGGCAAAGGAATTTGTGATTGCAAACTGCCTTCTGTAACATGTTGATTAGCTTTTTATTAATTCATTAAACAGGGCAATTGGGAAGCTTTCTTTTATTGACCTGGCTGGAAGTGAGCGTGGTGCAGACACGACAGACAATGATAGACAAACAAGGAACAGAGATCAATAAGAGCTTCTTGGCTTTGAAGGGGTGCATTTGGGCTCTTGACAATGATCATATCCGCATTCCTTTCCGAGGAAGTAAATTGACAGAGGTGCTTTGTGATTCATTTGTGGGTGATTCACGCACAGTTATGATATCTTGTATATCTCCAAATGCAGGCTCATCGGATACACTGAAATACACTCAGATATATGGATAGGGTCAAAGGACTTTCAAAGGACTTTCATATAGTTGTGGCTTCGCATACTTATAATCTAAAATACACAGGACATAATGCAGCGTAAATTAGTTTTTATTAAAACACAAGATGTTGTAGAGACAACCTTAGCTCTGGATAATTATCGCAGGGCATGTGATTGTGGACGTGGTGCTATCTTCTTTTCGGTTGCAAGGGGAAAAGTTGCAGAGGGAATTGATTTTGATCGGCATTATGGGCGCCTTGTCATTATATTTGGTGTTTCTTTCCAATATACTTTGAGCAGGATTCTGCGTGCCAGATTGGAACTATTGTCAAATATATTGCAGAGTAATTCATATCAACAGTTTCAAGTCGACTGGCTAAATTTTGATGGTGTGGTTGTGAGCTCTCTTGAAGCAAAAGTCACAATCTCTAGCCTCATGCAGGAACCTTTTTGGTACCTTTCATATGGATCATTCATGAGGATACATTAGGAAAGCGTCTAAGGATTTATGCTTCAGATACACATAGAACCATTATCAGTGATTGGAAGTCTGCATTTCACAGAGCTAATGTGGTTGTTTTTTTTTAGACTATGCTATGGCGATGAAGTATTCTGTATTTGATTCTGGCAACTTCTTTTTTATCCCTGGCTCCCCAAAGGAAACATGGGAGGTGGAACATTTTATGGCTTTAAACAGGAAAAAGGACTTGCTATCCAAATTAAACTTCAAACCTGATGATTTTGTAATTGTAGTTGTCGGAAGTCAATTTTCTTACACAGGTATATGGAGGGAGCATGCACTGGTCATGCACTGGTAACGCAAGCTACCCTGCATTTAATGGCAAAGTTTAAAATGAATGATTCTATCGGTACTTCTTTAAGGCTTGTCATTGTGAGTAACAACTTCAACAACACCTATGGGGTGGCGTTGCAGACAGTTGCACTTCAACTGGGATTTCGAACTGGAATTGTCCAACATGCTTCTCAAGATGATGATGTAAACATCTTACTGAGTACTGCAGATCTGGTGGTTTATGGATCCTTTCATGAAGAACAAGCTTTTCCAGCTATTATGATACGAGAAATGTCATTTGAAAGGCCAATAATTGTTCCCAGACTCCCCATAATTCAAAAATATATTGAAGATGGAATACATGGGCTTCTATTTCCGGTTGGAAATATTCAGATGCTAACAGACAAAGTTACATGCATGGGAAGAAGGTACTTGAGATTAATTCAAGGCATCCTATTATTAAAGAGCTCCGTGAAAGGGTCACACAAAATCCAGAGGAAGAAAATATAAAGCAAAGCCTTATTGTGTGTGCTTCTGTTACACCAATTGTTCTTCCTATTGTACACAGTGGGTTTGAATAGGTAAATATTGTTGTCAGCGAATCTATGGAGTTTGATATTTCCACACTTCAGCAGAGAGCCGAGTCTGTGTCGAGAGTTCTTAGAGCATCTGGGGATGAATGCGATGAGGGAAACAAGGGCCATCTTGACAGCTCTGGACGGCCAACAGGATTGTGTAAAGGATTAGATGAAATCGCGCAGAAATGATTTTTCATACAGATCTCAGATCACATTCAAAATTCCATGCAGAAGCTGTGCGCAAAAGCTAGGCCTCTTAGTAAAAACGACCACAAATAATTTACACCTCCTGCAGCTGGGCGTTGACTTGTCGTGATTTTCTCCTATCAAATTGCGCTTCTAGGATCTGCGTAAAGGGTGTGGTATATGGCCAAGAGCGCTATTTAAACGGAGCCAGACCAGCAGAATAGGATTCAATTCCTATCTCCAGACTTTTTTCAATGGGATAGCGAACGGTCATAGACTAATATGCCTATATTTAAACAAAGACATCTGTCACAGTAGAAAAACAGGGTCAATTCGCCTATTTTATTCTCAGTTCCGACTCAAAAGAATCCTGATATGCATGAAATCGCGGAAGATAACTCCAACAGATACAAAAATCAAATTGCGATATGCGCGCATTTGATTATGTGGACATTCGATTCATTTCAAGAGTACATGTGGCGGTTTAACCCATATTTTAGCATCAAATATTGGGACCTCTTCTGTAAAGCGGCATTCAAAAGTTCGATTGCCTATTTTTGTCTTTAGCTAGTCTACGCTCTAGGATTAGTTCTAGTTTTCACGGGTCATTAGAAGTCCTCGAGCTGGAATCATGGGAGGTTTTTTCTATAGAGCTGGAATCATGGGAGGTTTTTTCTATCTTTAGAGCAGATCAAAGATTCCTTTCTATCTTCATGGCTGCAGGTGAAACAGCGCCCCTGTTTTGGGCAGCATTTTATTTAATGTATAAAAAATAATTTGTAAAGGAGAGAGAGAGTCAAGGGAGATTTTCTGAGTGCTGGAGGAGAACTGAGCTCCATTGTACAGTCTTTGACAGAGGGTTTTTAATGAAAATTTCACAGCTCTAATTTCTGAGATTCATGTGGTATGTTAATTTAGCATAAGTTTTCCCTTTGTCTTATATGTAAACTGTTGTGTTTCATTCACCTCGTGATCATTTTTAATTGAGCAAATGAAGTGTTTAGGTAGAATTCATAGTATTATATGCTCTACCTATAAGTTTGTTCAATTCAATGTTTTCTTCAGTTTGACACGGATTCAAAGTTATTGTTTGCCCTTGTCAGCTCCTCACCAGTCTAGCCATCCCATTTAAAATCTAGATTTGATGCTAAATTCCTTGCCTACCTTGCCTCAGTCGTCAAACTGTGTTGTTCATTATATTTCTCTGTTTGAAGCTGTGATTTTGCCCAAACAGCCCAGAAAAACCCCGTCATTTTATTAAAAACCCTTTTATCAGTTTACTAGCCTAACATCTGTGTTTCTAATTGGTCAACTCATCCTATTGAAAAAACCCACCGAGTTTGACCCGAGAGAGCCTTCTCATACCTCGTAGGGCTAGCTATGAGGTGAAATGGTTTGATGTTGCCTTGAAGGTTTACCTTTCTCAGCCTAAGGTGAAATCTCAAGCACTAACAGATGGTAGGAAGTACTGAGTTTTAATTGAGTGCCTTGGATTCTGAAGAGTTCCTGCCAAAAATTGCTGGTGAAGATCGGGTCACGGTCGGACACAATAGAAATAGGCATGCCATCCAATTTGAAGATCTGATCCATGAAAGTTTGAGCAACCAAGGTTGGTGTAAACGTGTGGGGAAGAGCGCCGAAATGAGCATACTTCAACAATCGGTCCACAACCACCATGATGACTAACTTGTTCCCTGATTTTGGAAGACCTGTAATGAAATCCATAGAAACTTCCATCCAAATTGATGCCGGAATGGGAAATGGTTGTAATGTGCTAGGTGTGTTGACGGTTTCCCCTTTTTGGCGTTGACAGACATCGCATTCGGTTACGAAGGTAAGGATGTCCTTTTTCATGCTTGTCCAGAAAAATGATCTTCTGGTGCGAGCATACATCTTCTGAAAGCCCGAATGTCCTGCAATGGGAGATGAGTGCATCTTTGCCAAAATGTGACTTTTGAAGGTGGATGCTGGTGATATTACGACTCTGTCCTTGTAGCGAAGAATATCATCCTGCCACGAGTAGCCCTTGGTGGAATTTGGATCTGCCTGCAATTTAGAAATGAGTTGGGAGAGCCCTGGGTGTGAAAACCATTCTCTGCGAGCTTCTTCAATCCATTCTGGAATGGGGAGGGAAATAGCTAGCAGGGTACTTTCCTCCTCAAATTGGCAAGATAATGCGTCTGCTACACTATTGTATTTCCCTTTCTTGTAAATGATCTCATAATCATATCCCAGCATTTTGGCTAGCCATTTATTTTGTTGTGGGGAGGATAGGCGTTGCTCCAAAAAATATTTACGACTGTGATGATCTGTGTGGATTTGGAAATGTCGCCCCAATAAATAAGGTCGCCAAGTGTCGACTGCATGTAAGATGGCCATCATTTCCTTCTCGTATGTAGATTGGCCCTGATTCTTCCCACTGAGTTGCTGGCTTGTGAAGGCCAACGGTCCCTTCCTGCATTAAGACCGCCCCAATACCTGTACCCGAAGCATCACATTCAATGACAAAAGATTGGTGAAGTCAGGTAGTGCTAAAACTGGAGTGGAACACATGGCATTTTTTAGAGCTGTAAAGGCCTGTTGTGCTTCCTCATTCCAGAAGAATGAATTTTTCTTTAGGAGTTGGGTGAGGGCCTTCGCTATGCGACCATAGTTG
>APFE030914480.1:78366-94333 GCA_000404065.3 Pinus taeda | reverse complement strand
TGGACGAAAAGAGGAATGTCCAAGCATGGACAAGCACCTATCCCGCATTGGAAACATTCCTCCTATCTGCACAGTCAACGCTTAGTCAACTCTGGCATGTTGGCACAAAGGCAGCAACAGCATTCAGTTTTTGTCCATTCGATTTTAAGTTGTTTCCTATTTTGACTTTGATTTTATGCATAAGTCGATTAGGAATATCTCTGCGTTTTTACCAAAAGCAGCAACAACTGCTATGGATAAACATCCATTTTTTTTCAAGGGATGTAACGCATGTAATTAAAAGACCAGACCGGGACCTATGTTCGTTTACACATATACACTATCGTTTGATATTATAGTTACGTTTTGATATTGTCACTTCTGAACAGAACCTTTGGTTTTTCAATCTAATATTGCATACTTCGTTTTAATATTGTGATCGTGGTGTGATTATCGGTGTGCCAGAGACGCAGACGGGCCCTGCATATGTGGTATACCGACATACATTTCGTTTATGCTCACATTTCATTTATATTTGCATTATATTCACATTGTAGTTTTAATTTCGTTTACAGTCAATTAAATTGAATGAAACTTGAATGCGAATTATATATATATTCAGGGATTTGATTGCAGTGATGAATGCGTTAATTAGATGTCTGTACATGTGTTGAATAACCCTCTCCTGGATTATGAATTTCATCCCGTAAAGGATTTGATCTCGGAGTTGTGTATAAAACACTGATATGGATAATGGTTATGAATTTTCCTTTACATGCCTTCTTTAAATATTCATGATAGCTGAATGATATTGAACAGGGGTTGCATGTTGATGTCTCTATAAGGGGACCGAGCCTTTCAAGATAGTCATATACAACATGATATGAATTGCATTTTAGTTGTTAATAACATATGATTTAATGCTTAGTTAGTTTAACAATAGATTTAATCCCAGCACTGTACTTAGGAGTCATAGGTTTAGAGTAGATCCTTTATGCTTATATATTTTAGGCACACGCCTCTAAGTAAACGCACCCTGGTTGACAATTAATTTAGACCGATCTAGCCCCCCTAGATAGGACACTACATTACATATCGATAATCTAGTGGGTGTAAGATAAAATTCACCCGTGCCATTCACTGAAAGCATGAGAAAAAACCTAATACTATATATAAAACCAAGAAAAATTCAAATTCATCACTTCTATGTTCCTATTTGCAAACCAAGAAAAATTCAAATTCATCACTTCTATGTTCCTATTTGCAATTAGAAAAATTACCCAAATTACAATCTGTTTACTCCACTTCTAGGGACCTCATAACCACCCTACCAATACACAAGTATGTTCCCATTTGCAATTAGAAAATTTACCCAAATTACAATCTGTTTACTCCAGCATATGTTGGAAAGTTATAGAAGGATGACTAGTGCAATCAATCCATTCCTTTTAGCCCTAGATTTGTTTCAGTTTAAAACAAAAGTATACAAATATACTTGTCCAATGTCTATGCTTTAACCATTCACCTTAAGATGTTTTTACAATATAATTTCCTAAGTCTATTCAATATCTTCATTATCATAAAAACAACCTATATCCATCTTAACTCCACATCTACCACTCTTAGGGGGATGAAATCTATTTATCCCTCTGAGCACTTGGTAGACCCAGAATTAAGATGGATCTAAGATAGAATTTCCCCTTTAAATAGTCTATGCTCACATGAATACCATGGGTTATCGTAAACTTGGAGCTTAAAAATTAATATTAGTAATTTATAAAAATTAATAAAATTAATAGTTGATTTTTATTTTATTTTTATTTTAACCAAGCTAAAATGTTTAACATACATTAAATTAGAACATCCATTTTTACTCTTGATCGGATGAAATATTTTTTCACTGTATGCTAGTTTGCATATCACAATATTTGATACCTCTTGGGGGTTACTAGATCCAGAGTAAAGATGGATCTATTCTGGTTTAATTCCCCCATTTAAATAGGCTGCATTCTAAGTGAATACCATGGGTCAATATCATGTGCCATTTTGGTGAATACCATGGGTCAATACCATGTGCCATTTTTATTTTTATTAATACTAATATTAGGGTTAATAATGATTTTTTGCATGGTATTAATATGAAAAAATAAAAAAATGTTTTATTTGTTTACCATACCTCTTACTTATTTATATTTTTATTAATTTACCATACCATTCATAAATACAACGTGAATTATGGAGTAAATATAAAAAAATGTTTTATTTGTTGACCATACCTCTCGCTTATTTATATTTTTATTAATTTACCATACCTCTTTTACAAATATGGTATTTGGCCCATAGGATTCACTTAAATAAAACCTCTTTCTTGAGCCCCTTCATAAATAGAATGAGGGTTATGGACTAAATATAAAAAGATGTTTTATTTATTTACCATACGTCTAGTTTATTTATATTTTTATTTATTTACCATACCTTTTGAGTAAGTATAAAAGACGTTTTATTTATTTACCATACCTCCACTTTACTTATATTTTTATTTGTTTACACCCTTACATGTATATAAGGTGACTTATGGAGTAAATATAAAAAATGTTTTATTTATTTACCATACTCTCATTTATTTATATTTTTATTAATTTACCATACCTCTTTTACAAATATGGTATTTGGCCCATAGATTCACTTAAATAAAACTCATTCTTGAAAATGCATAAATAGAACGAGGGTTATGGACTAAATATAAAAAGAGGTTTTATTTATTTACCATGCATCTAGTTTATTTATATTCTTATTTATTTACCATACCTTTTGAGTAAGTATAAAAAGACGTTTTATTTATTTACCATACCTCCACTTTACTTATATTTTTATTTGTTTACACCCTTGCATGTATATAAGGTGACTTATGGAGTAAATATAAAAAATGTTTTATTTATTTACCATACTTCTCATTTATTTATATTTTTATTAATTTACGATACGTCTTTTATAAATATGGTAAATAAAACCTATTCTTGAAAATGGGAGAATGGATTCACTTAAATAAAACCTATTCTTGAAAATGGGCGAATGGAAGGTTGTAACTCCCAATTTCAAGGGCTAAATTTACCTTTTTTACCCTCTCCCTTAAAATAAGGTGGGCTATTTGAGGTGATTTGTAAAAATGTACTATGATACAAAATATTCGCCCACTAAAAATTTAAAACCCATTAATTTTGCCAAAGGGCAAACATTCGCCCCTAAAACCACCCCTAATGTGGAGTTTGAGTGTTGTTTACCTGAATATTTTATTGCTTGACAATAGTTACGACAGTGAATGCAGCTTCACCACAGAAGGTTGCAGGAGTTCCAGATTCATCTAGCATAGCTCAAGCCATTTGTTGAAAAATTATGTTCATTCTTTCTATCACTCCATTTTATTGTGGAGTCCTTGTGGTGGAGAGCTGCCTTTTTATTCTATGTTGTTGACAAAAGTCAAAGAATTCGTCCGAGCTATATTCTCCTCCTCGATCAGATTTGAGGCATTTGATTTTGTGATCTGATTTATTTTCAACCAAGGCTTTGAACTTTTCAAATGCTTCATCTTTATGCTTTAGAAGACCTATACAACACATTCTGGAAAAATCATCAATGAACAAAATAACGTAGACTTCTCCACGAGGTGACTTTTTCCTTGATGGTCCACATAAATCAGTATGAGAAAGTTCAAGAGGCCTACTAGTTGACCCTTGTTTCTCAATGAAGTGAGATCTGGTTTTCTAGAAGATCACGAATATCCTGAAATCTACATGTTTTTCTTATTTTAGAAAAGCTTAGATGTCCCAATCTTCTATGCCATAGCCAATTTTCATCATTTTTTCTTAGATAGCATTGTTGTTGTCCTCCATTGAGTATGTATAAGTTGTTTGGAGTTCTTGTGCCTTTGATCACGGTTTCTCCTGTATCAAGCTCACGAACAACACATTCGTTTGATCAAAACACCACTTCATTTCCTTGATCACACATTTGACTGACACTCAACAGATTATGCTTTAAATTGTCTACATACATAACGTTCCCATATTTAACCTTTTCTTTCAAGAAAACAAAGCCTTTACCTTTTATGACAGCAGGAGTTTCATTGCCAAATGAGACATTCTTTTCCTTTTCTAAGGCATTATATGAGTGAAGTTTTCCTTTGTCAATTGTCATGTTTTTTAAGCATCCACTGTCAATGTACCACTTATTTTCTTGTCCTTCTGCATACAAGGCTACACCAAATCTTTCTGTTTGAGGTTCTTTCCTTCTCCATATCTTGGGATTTAATGGAGTTTTCTCCTTTTTATTTTTTTGCCGAAATTTTCTACCTCATTTAGATTCTTTGTGGCCAAAGTTATCACAGATTGAGAATTCTATTTCATTTTCAAGAAGAAAAAGGTTATTATAGTAAATTTTATTGATCCCTATCACATTCCTTCGATTTTGTGCTTCTCTAGTCATGATGGTTTTGTAAGCAACACATTGAGCAGCTTTGTGTCCAAAATTATGACATGAGAAACATTGACCATTTAAGAAGTTCCTGCGAATATCAAATCTACTGACCTGGTGATTGTAGTTTCTATTGATATTCACCTTTAAAGAAAATTAAGTATGATTTATGTGAGGTTGTTTGTAGCTTCTGTTCATCCTTGAAGGAAATTGAGCCTGATTTACTGGGTGATCTGCTTTATGCCTTTGTTGATGATTGTCATACTGTTCATTGTTCTTTGTTGCATCAAGATAGCTTTTAGTGGGGGTTGATGGCTTCTGTGATTGAGATGCTTCTTCAATATATCCAAGACCTGTCTTTATTAGAGGAGAACACTACACTTTGATAATTTCATTTACGGTTTCTGATCATTTAGAAAATCTAATATTGAGAGATTTTACTTTCTCAATATCCTTTCTTAGACCCACAATTTCACATTCTAGTTTTTCATTGTGTTTTTCGTTTTCAGCGCATTGGTATGTCAAGGTATTTATAATCATATTCTTTTCATCTAAGCAGATTTCGAGTTTATATATTTCTTCATAAAGGTCATCTTCCTCTAAAGCATCGCAAAAATTATCATCGTCATAAGCCATTAGAAGTCTATAGTCATACTATTTTCATCTTCATCACTATTTGATAAACCATCACTATCTTCATAGTATAGTAACTCTTTTTACTTACACTTTGTTTTCTATTCCATTTTTCAGATTCCTTCCCTTTATCATATTTATATTTATGAGGACAATTGGCGGCATAATGACCGACTCTACCATAGCCAAAACATTTGAAGGGTAGTTTACCTCTAAATCTTTCAAAACTGTGTTGAAGCTTCTTGACAAAGTTTACTTCAGCTTCTTCTTCTTAAATATGTCTTCGTTCATTGAGTTCTTCCTTTCCTTTTGTTGAAGCTTTAAATATGGCTTCTCTCATATCTGATGGGCCTCCTTTTCTCATCTCAAAGGTAGTTAATATTCTGTGAAGATATGTCATAGTGATAATCTGTAGATCCTATTTTTCCTCTATGGCAGATACTTTTGATTCAAATTTAGCAGACAAGGATCTTAAAACTTTCTCAACTAAGGTAGCTTCCTTTATCTCTTCACCTAGATTCTTCATACAATTAACAACCTCATCTATACGTAAGAAGTAACTAGCTATACTTTCAATGTTGTGCATCTTAAGAGTTTCATATTGAATTCTAAGAGTTTGCAGTTTAGCATGTTTTACCTGAGAGTCTCCTTCATAGCTTAGAATGATTTTTTCCAATATTTCTTTGGCTGATTTGAGCTGCATAACTTTGACAAACTTTGATTGTGACGGAATTTTGAATAATGTATTGATAGCACTGGCATTGGTTTCATATTGCCTTTTACCTACCGTATCTGTAGGATTCGCTGATGGAAATGTATATCCTCCTTCCACAATTCCCTAAACATCCATTCCAAGTGATTGTAGATAGGTTGTGGTTCTTATCTTCCAATAAAAAGAGTTTCTCCCATCAAAGATTGGTGGTCTGATGGATCCCACGCTTTCTTGATTACTCATGATGATGGATCTCCCTTCAAGCGATCAAGCTTTTTCTGAACGACCTGCTTCGATACCAGTTGCTAGAAATAATATTGAGAGGGGGTGTGAATCAGCATTATCAAATCAATAATTTAATTTCCCAAACAGATTTGTATACAGTACTTCAACTAGGTGAACTAGCTTGTATATGCGATTGTACTTAAAGCAACCACTGTATATGTAGAGAACTTTTGATTTCCCCAATTTATCATGCATTGATCTTTAACTAGTATATCAGCTATTTATTAGACAGTGCAGTAAAAGTAGAGTAAAGAATCACACATAAGAAACACACATGAACACCAAGATATAAGGTGGAAAGCGAATGTGGGTGAAAACTACCTCCTCCTGTCGTCTCTGTCTTCTTTTAATAATAAGAAATCAATTTACAATATTTTACTAGTGTAGACTTATACTAATACGTAGGCTTGTACCTATAGAAGGTTGCAACCTTCTCTTATTCTCTAGCTTCTACTAGAAGTAAGCTACAACCCCCTTACTCTTGTACTAGCCGATATGTTTACTAGTGCATAAGTGGCAACCTACAAAAGGCTACAACCTTCTTTCTTCCTCCAAGGACCATGTTTCATAAATTTTCAGACTGGATCCATCAATAACATCAAAATTGTAATTCGATCATCAAATACGTCTGCATCAACAAATCACTGAGACTTAATCATCAATTTCTTAATCAACCCCAACCGAATCAATCAATCCCCTTGACAACCAATAGTTAAATCATAATCAATCTTATCGTTCAGAATACTGTCACCAGAATACAGTAACCATAACCAGAACTAGAACCCAAAACTATGCAACAGTAAACATAAATAACTGAAACATACTTTATAAGATATACATTACTTCCATGTGTCGAACCTACGTGTATACGCACTTTTCTCAAAGCCAACTAGTGTATATATTTTCAAATATTAATTCATAATTCTGCACCTATTCCAAACTTTAGTTATACCCAGATCATAATATTTACAGAATAGCACATGCGTCAGTATTCAGATGTAGACTTACATGATCAAACTACATAATGATAATTTATTTCAAGCCTTAAGATCCCGATCCATCATTAGATCTTATCCTTCATCAATTGCTAAGGTTCATCCTTGGTTCAGATTAAGCACAACACCATAAGCCAATAACCTACATACTAGATCTCACACTTCATCAGATATTCGACTCTTGCAGACCTGGCCTAATGATCTTCTCCTCCTTTTATAGTTTTAGGCCTTTATCAATACCATGGACCAAAACCACTTAGGACCAATACCATGGATCAAAATATCATGGACAAAATACCTCAGACCAAAAACTTAGTTTCCCAAGGTATACACACTTTTCCTTCTGTGGAAGTGTGTGTGTATGTATATGATACTTGTGGTTAGTGGACTTGCATGTATACGCAGCTTGGTCAAGGTGAACCTACGTATACCTCTCTTTCTTCATTCTATGAAGTCTAATTTGTAATTCTTTGTTGTTAACCTATTGTATTGTGATCTTTCATCTGAGTGAGTTTCCATCAAGGACAACACCTATATTAGGATGCCAACAAAAATTGTCTGAGTCATAGTGATGCCTTGCATGGCTTTCTCAAGACTATTTTGTCTCACATGGGTAGATGTGCATATTGTAAGTAACATCTTGTCAAGTGGAAGTTCAAGCGTCAATAGCTAAATGTAATAGTCATAGAGCAATTGAAAAGTCATGAGCGTAGATGAATAGTCACAAAGGGGAATGTCAAGGATCACCCCACCCTTTGCTATATATAGTCCCTCATTACTCATTACAGATGCTTTTGGTCAACGAAGCTTCCGATAAGAGTATCTTAGAGAAATATTGGAGAGTATTGTAGCGAGCTTTGGCTTCTGCACTGTGCAAAACTAGTACATCTCTTTGGAGGAGCAGGTTATAGAGACTGTAATGTTTCACTATCGGGACTAGTGGTTGGTCATGGTTGTATTTTATGATTGGAAATTTCATTTCTTAATATAATAGATCAAGCAAGTCTCATGCATACGTTGTTATCATATTTCAACTATCTTGGTTATTCTAATGATATATGTATGTGTTAGCTTATGCGTGCATGTATGGACGTTTTCTGTAGAAGTATGTATGAATATTTCTTAGATGTGCTATTGGTTTAACAATCCCTATGGATTTTTAGCTTACCTGCTTTCCAGTTGGTGATGCATCTTCACTTATCTATTCCCTTCCAAGTCGTGTGCTTTCATAGGTTTCCAAGTGGTGCACTCACCCCACTTTCAATGTGTTAGAACCATTCATGCACCTTCCTTGGCTTGCTGCACATGTCACGCCCTTGCTACCAATAGGGACATCTTACTTTCCTCTGCGTGCAATAGTGGTCAAGGTAATACTATATGACCCATTGTTGGGACACTTACACCAAATGGTCTAAGGTCTAGTTGGGACTTCTCACTAGGGAGATCCCTTGACATATTGGTGAGTCCACCACCATAAGCAGTTTAGGGTAGTGAGAATATTTCTTGTAACCATTGCAAAAAATAGGGGGACAATGATTGTTGGAAACTACATCCAAAGTTGAGGCCTAAGTGGTTCCAATAGGAAGGTGTTGATGGTGGTTGCGCACATTAGAATCTCTGTTGTTACATAGATTTCCATTCTATTATTTCCTTTTGGTCATGCGCCAAATGATAGAATTTCTTTTTTAATGCTAACTTAAATTCAAACCATGATGGAAGAGTTTTAGCTTCCCAAAGTCTTCTCTCCCAAAATATTAACATAGTACCTTCCAATCAAAGAGAGGCTAACATAATTTTTATCTCATCATCAGTGATTTACTACATGCATTAATAGGCTCCCATCTGGCGAATACCATTGGCAAGATTTTCAAAATTAAGCTCACCGTCATAAACTGACAAGTTGAATTTAATATAGAACTTCAACAATGGCTTCTTTGATGCCATTTTTCCATGAGGATATAGACAAGGATAAGGAGGGGTATTTTTTGAATTACCAACATTTCCTTATTTAAATTTCTTTTATGAGCTTCCCTCTCTAAAATACTTCCATTCCTAATACATTTTGTCAACCATGCCCTTCATCACCATGAAACATCCATGAAATTCTTTCTCGGAAGGATTCTCTTCTCGCTTGTGTGATGATATCTCTCTTCATTGAGTAAATATTCTTGGTCCAATTTATCATTACGGTAATTTTAAGGTCTAAAATGGGCCTCCTAAGAAAAATTTACAACCAAAATAAAATTTAGAAGAACCAACAGGATTCAAGATGATGATATCAACCATGGTCGATGATTCACCATCTTTGGAGTAAAAAATAATAAAATAATAAAAATAATTTTTTAACTCATATTTTCAACATATTTCCCTAAGAATTTACTCCTATTTCAAGTTCGAGTACTCATGAAATTTAATTCCTCTTCCAAGGAGTACCCATGTTGCATACTTTCAATGGACACTGCTACACAAAAAATCAGAAATACATGAAAAACGTGATTGTAATAACATTTTTCATGTCTTTCTCATTTTTCGTGTGGTATGGTCCATTAGAAGTATGAAACATGGGTATTCCTTGGATGAGGAATCAAATTTTGAATCTAATGAGTGTTTCCGCTTGAAATTTGAGTAACACATAGGGAGATAATTTGAAAATACGAGTTGAGAAAATAGTTTTGTTTTTTCCCTCTAAAATTTGATGATGTAATCTAATATTATTTTATTATTTCCACTATTATTTTATAACTTTGTTATGAGGCCCATTTTAAGCCTCAAATTCCCCTAATGGGATTTCTTTCACTAAGTGTTCCTTCACCTTGTTTGAATTTACTACTGGTTTCCATCCACACAGAAATGACCATCAAACTTACTCTGATACCACATGATCCAAACTTGATCTAGTATCTTTTGAAGTGACTTAGCCTGTAAACATGTTCAAGTGTGAATGATAAAACCAAAAATTAGCTTAAATCGGGCATGAAATACTTTAAATGAAGCTGCAATGAAATGTAAGAGATCGTGACAAGAAGAAGAGAGGGACAAAACCAATTGATAATGAAGTTCGTCTAGTGTGGAATACACCTTTGGGTCCTCACTCCAAGGGAGTGGCCTCCTTTATTAATATTATGCTAGGATTCATGTACATTATTACATCACGAAAAATGTCTCAAAAATCCTTCCACAAAGCTAAGATTTTTCCTTCTAAACTGATCTTTTCGCTACTAAAACTCTTTTGGTTGCTACAAAATCAAGCTCTCAAACCCACTTTGTTTACAAAAAATGAGCTTAAACACTCTCAACATTGTTGAAATATCACCACTCAAAGACTTAAAAAATGAGATAAAAGACTCTTGACCCTATAAAATCCTCATATGTGACACTCCCTTCAATGCTCTTTTCAAAAGGCCCTATCACAATGGTAAGATTTTACACACACACACACACACACACACACACATATATATATATATAATTTGGTGGACTCACAACCCTAGAGTTTAACCCACGAGCTACCAAAATATGTGCATGGTTATTCGAAATATAAACATTGTTTTATAATAAATTACAACCATATTGCATGGTTTTTCCTCCACAATAAACCATATGATATTAACGAAATAATTCTTTTGTTACCACCAATTGAAATGTGATCTAATTAGAAATTCTCTTGCAACACATTTTCCATTGGAAGCCAATCACATTTCAGCCTAAAAATGGAGTTGGTTAGCGTTGTCGATTCGTCAACATGATCCATATAATATTTCATTGTTTCCAATGTCATCCAATGAACATGGCACACATAATATTATTGGTTGCACACACACTAAACCTTATACAAATAAGCCAATCACATTAAACACTAAAACTATATTTAGATGGCACATATATTACTTGAGGTTTAATTAAAATACACCCTTAGTTTTGTTTCAACAAATCTAATGAAGTTATAATGCGGTCTAATTGCAAATGATGTGATGGAATATTCATTTAGAAATAAATTGTTTTAACTTATATATTAAATACCCGTTCCATCGAATATGTGGCCACATATGCCCCCTTGTTAAGCAAAGTTGTTAGCGGTAATTATGGTATAGTAACAACCATATCATAAATAAAATAATTGTGTTGTTTAAACATGACTTCCAAGTGGTATCTCATTGGCGGAGTTCCTTCCTTGTGGATTGGAGGTCAGATGTGCAAACTCTATCTTTGCTCATCCATTGAACCAACATTTAACATGCTAAATAATCTGCACTATTTCGAAGGTGCCATTTGGTGGCCTTTCACTGGCCCACATCATGCCATATGTCAATTTTCCATGTCATGTTGTGTTAGCATGTCATTCAAAACCATATGTCAACTCCATGTTGTGCCACATGTTAGATTTAGGATTTGCCACTTGTCAACTTTAGGATGTGCCACATTAGGCTTTTGAGTTTGAATTCTTTTCCCATTGTCAAAAAGCCTCAAACTGTCATATCTTTTGCATACAGACTCAAATTGACATAATTAATGTTGCGTTGGAGTCATCTAATAATACTCTTTGACATGGAAATATTTTCGTCAAATTTTGGAGACTTTGAATTTTAGGCCTTTTTATCATCCTTCCAGATTGTTGGATACCTATACCAATAGTTTCATTTTTCATGATTAGATGTTAAAGGTCCAAATATGCTCTGCTTTGGCAAATGCAAAGATCTCATATTTTCCTAAGAAGGCAGTGTCTGTATCAGTTTTCATAAGAATTCAATTTTGGATGGATGGTCCAACAGTCTAATCTGGATCATGCCATGTTTTCAATTTCTATGTTGTAGTAATAGAGAATGATATCTGTCCAAACTGTTTAATCTTGGCAGATCAAGTAGCTAGGTAGAGAAACAAAGGCTCCCAACTGTCTAATCTGGGGCCTTGGAAGAAATAAGGTTTGTATTAGATAGGAGATCCAAGCAAAAGCCAATGAAAAGAAAAGGCATTCAAAGGGTTGCAAGTCCAAGAGCACCCTACAAGAAGGAACAAAAAATGCTAGGGAAGCTAGTTGGGGTAGGTAGATGGGGTTGCAGAAATGGTATCTCTTTCAAAAATCAAGCTTGCTGAAATCTATACTGGAAGAGCAGCACCATGAAGCATGACTAACTCCCCTGGTTCTCATTTGTAAAACAGTCATTACTAACTCCCTTTCCCCAAAGTTGCACAAAGCCTGAGAAATCATATGTGTTACATTCTTATACCCTTGGGAAGCCACATTTCTTGTGCAAAAATCTTTTCATTTTGAACTACTCCTAAGTTCAATCCATTTGCAAATAAAACTTGGTAAGCTAGCCCCACTCATGAATTTCTTCCATACTAACAACTAACTATGCTACTTAACTCCCTATACTCCTTTACCCCTAATATTATAAACACCATGGTGTCTAAACCCCACAATGTATAAATATCCCCCCCCTGGCACTATAGCCATAGTATTTCACCCCTGGGGCTTGAATTGACACCTGGTCAAGGTCAAGAACCCATGACCTATCTTCTGTTTCACCTCAGACTGGTTTCCCTACCTAAAAAGCTGTTAGACCTTGAAAACCTTGAGGAAACTTGAACAAATATTGAAAACCTTGCAAAAATACCCTTCCCCCTCTTTATCCTAAGGTCGGGTGATTCACATTGTTCATATTTCATAAGCCATTTAAATAAACCTTCTTGCCTAATGTTTCCGCCTTCGGAAATCAAATTATCCGATACATTGCAAAAACCTTCGAAAACCTTTGAATTCTATGATAAGCGGGCGTAAATAAATGAAAATGGAAAACATTGGGAATTATTATTAAAACAAGGTTTATTGTCCGGAGGGCCCCGCCATCCTCGTCAGCAGCAGAAATTAATATTTTATTGCCCGCCAGCTGGTATGTATCTTCCGTGCAGGTTAACGATCCGACGACCGTTCGATCGCGCTTCATCCAGATCCACGGCCGAGGCTGATTTCGGGCCATCCCGACGTCCGCACAATAACCAACGCCGCTGTTACCGTCCGCGCAACTCAGGTGCCCGATGACCGTCCGATCTCCCGCCCGCAGATCAACGGCTGTGATCAATATCGGAAGGCCTTACGCGTCCGACAGATACCTTCCGATATCTGTCAGACGCTTACGTCAGGCCAGCATCAGCAGGGGGGCACGCGTCCTTTTTTCATTGCATCGGAGCAACGTCTGACATTCCGTCCGACGTACAGGACCCCATCCGATATGGCGACACCTGTCCAGTCCACGAAAGCGCCCAGGCGCCGCGCACGTCACCGCCAAGTCAATTCCGCCTTGTTCCTAATTGGTCCACCCGGCTGCCACATCATCACCCCGTGGACCTACCGCTGACTGCCACGTCACCAGGATGACGTCATGCTGACGTCACCCAAGCCGGGCCCCATGCTGACGTCAGGCTGACGTCATCCACAAAGCGCGCCAAAAAGGTTAAAAAACCATATTTTCGCCAATTTTCACTGTTTTTTGTAATTTTTCAAAATTTTACTGTGAACGCCTGCTGCATGAGAATTCACGTCACCGAGCCATCAGCCGACCTGCAGCTGTTTTCGGAGCACTCCGCACGCCAAATCCAGTTAAAATTCTTCAGTCTAAGCCGGTGTTTGCCAGGTATTTCGGCCCTACCCTCTAGTCGTCTGGTTTTTCATGAATTCTCTGCAAAAACCCGTCGTTATAGCCTGTTAGGCGTGAAAGTCATTGATCAACCCATTGTTTTTTCCCAAATTCGAACAATTCAAACCTGAATGTAGTGTCGGAGAGCTCCAATTCACCATAAAATCAATCAAAAACCTACCCTATCCGCGCAAACGTGGACTTCTGAGTAACTCCCGTCATTAACAAAGAAGGTCTCCCTACTGCCAAAAACGTGCCCAAGGGGTTAGCATTGTCTCCCTAATAGTAAGCAAACCCTGTTAAACCTGGTCCCCGTTAATCTCACAAGTTCAAGCAGCAATTCACAGATTATTCATATAAAACATGGAGACCCCAGAGATACTCAATGTTACTCCTTTAAATGCTCCTCAAAGAGAGCAGGACTGGCAGGAGCTGGCAGATCTGGATTATCAGATCTCAGAGACCTCTAGACAAGGACTCACCCCTCATCTTCAACTATTAAGAGAGTTCAGGTCCAAGCACAGAGAAGGAACGGATATCTTGGGCATTTGGGAGTCAGCCCTGCCAATTTTCAAAATGCCTCAGGTCAGGCAATTCCCTGACCTGATTTACCTCTGTGCCAGTCAATATGAACCATCACATAGGGCTGTAGTTGATGACAAGGGTGAGGTTGTCTTCTATACCACCCCTCAAGCTATCAGAGACATGGTGCAGTTTGAGTCCAACAAGACAATGGTTCCCCTATCCCTGCTGGATTTAATCAATCAAGGGAACAAGACACTAACAGAAGCAGAGATCCTGAGGTTCAACCAACTATTTGTGAAGAAAACAGATAAAGTATTACATCCTCCTATCTTTGATGGGTACCTCAATCAACTTGGGCTAGACCTGGCCCATATGGTAAGCTCAATTCTAGGATACAAATCAACTGAATATATAGAGGAAACAGTGCTGGTTATGATGCTAAAGTTTGCCCCTGGGAGAGCTCCTATCTGCTACAACTATGCCAAGTATATCTCAGATAAAATACATGAGCAATTCCTACACTTGTCTAGGGAGAGGCTGTTCAGATACTCCTCTTACATCTATCATCTCATTCTATATCACCAACATGAAAAATTCTCCTTTGAAATCAAAAGGACTGATGCAGCAGGCAAGCCAAGATCAGTGGTATATTGGAGCTCCATCTTTCATAGGGGCTCACCTTACACCTACTGTGAATTCATAGATGACTTCATCCATCCAGCCATGTCCCTACTTTTGTCAAAACCTCCTCCAAGGCTCACTGATGAGATGAAGAGGATACTGCAACTATCCTCTGCTTACAGCATAGGGGACTGGTACTTTTACCAGCATCACACAGTCATCAGGATATATGGGTGTGAGCTGAGACCCTTCAGATTACCCAGGTTTGTGCCTATGAGGCTCTTTGCTCTGGAATACTTCAGACAATTTGCAAATGTAGATTTAGTCCATTTCTCAGGAAGGGGAAAGAAGGCCCAACTTAAAGTGAAAAACCAGCTTGGGCACATTGTGTTAAACAGGAGAGAGGGATGGAAGGAAGCAGAGAAAATGCTGGAGGGCCTGGGCTTGACAAAGAGCTTCCTATGGAAACCATATGATCCCAATGGTTACATATCCAAGAGGAGATTGAAATACAAACTCTCTGCTTATGAGCATCATGGCATGATCCTCATATCAAGGCATGCAAACCAGCCAAAATGGCAGAAAAACACATTGATAGAGCCCCTAACACAAGAAGAACTAAATGACAGGGCTAGGAGATATTTATTGAAAATGGCTGACTTGGAGTGTCCTTCTCAGGTACATACCCTACCCAGTCCTTACACAACAGCTCCAGGTTCCTCATCTGCAACACCAGAAGGAGCAGTACAGATTTCAAAACAAGGACCGGACAAAGGAAAGAGCAAGATGGTAGAAGAGACAGAGGGTCAACAGCAAGAGGGCCAACAGGGCCAGCAGGAACAACAACAACAAAATCAGCAAGAGACTGATCAGCAGGATCAGGAAAAGGAAAGAGGAAAGGACCAGGCAGCCACCCAAGGTAGAACAACTAGCATGGCTCCTCCTAGACAGGAGTCTCGGGTTGACCCATCAATGCTTCACACCCCTCTAAGGGAAGACATCAACAGGAAAAGGGATAGCGAGACACCTCTGACAGAAGGACCAGAGAAGAGGCAAAGGCTAAATCCGTTTGGAGAAGAGGAAATGCAGAGTTTTGAGACCTCTGCCAGCTC
>APFE030914480.1:21822-70529 GCA_000404065.3 Pinus taeda | reverse complement strand
AGATCCTCACTGAAAGCAGTGATAAACCCAATAGAGAGAGCCCTCTCTGACTGCAGCTGGGCTAGAAGCTGCAGCCCAAAGTTTGGTTAGTGGTTACCCCGGCCGTATCCTCTTGTGAGTCAAAGAGGACAACCTGGGTGTTAACACAGATCAATGAAAATCATTATTAAGGCTTCTATCGAAATTTGTGAGTTCAATCACATGTTGTTTGTTGCCTTTGAGATGCCACAACACTATGAGAATTGAACATTGATGTTTATGGTGATTACATGGAATAATTCATGCCGGGAAGAAATGAAAATGTCATATATCTGCTTTGTCTTTTTGGAACAAAATTAGACATATAGAGAAGTTAATTTCTAATGGTGAAATGTTCTACAAAATAGGTGCTCTAAATTGGTATGTTACTGCCGGAGTTGTCCAATAATTAGTCACCACCCTCCTTATTCGCTACAACTATTCATTGTGTAGGGCTAATTGTTGATAATTGTGTCAATGTTATTCACTGTATTGGACCTCAAATCAAAAGTGGTGAATGTTGCTAACAAATCTAACGAATGATGAAGGATGAATATGTAATCTACAATACTACAATTGTTTTTGAATACTTCACGCAATCTTCGTCAAATCCCCATAATGTGATGCAACTCTCTAACATGTGAATAAATGTGATGGAGTAGAGCATGTAAATAAATAATTGGATTATCGACCTTTAATGTATGTTGTTTTTTAATTTGAGACAACCCACCAATGATGTCAATGGAAATCAAGGAACCCCAATAGATCTTGTTGGAAACAAATGAATGTACTGAAGTACAGTTACTTGCAAGAGCTAACAATAAACAAACAATGATATATTATCATTGTTATCAGCAAGAGAGCTTTTCATTGAACCTAGTTGATGAGTTGATGTTGATGAGGAAATAATTCTTAGCAAGAGGTCCTTAATGCATCCCACATCATCCAACATGAGAATATATAAAGGTTTGAAGAATTTGCGGGAAGAGAAAAAACATGATGAAAAGTTTGGTAGGGACCTTTCCTGCGAGTAACCTGGTTTTCAAGCAAGGGCCCTATCTAACTATGTGAGTTTCTTGGTTTTCATAGTTAGAATTATTTTTATCTTTACTATTCACTTATTTATTTCCCTATACTACTTGAAAATAGAGAATCTCTTCAAGTGTAGGAATACTTCTAATGAAGCCATGTGTGTAATAGAATACAAGTTATGCTCATACTCAAATTTAAGAAGTAATCTTTAAGGTATGGTGGAGTATGAGAAACCATGTGCTTTAACTGATATTGTGTTAAGATATGTTTGACGATGGAAACATATTATATGGTGATGATTTCTTGTAACCAAGCATCAATTTTATCAACATATTATTTATCCTCTAGTAGACTAACAAATGTTGGAATATCTCCTGTTGTCAAGTTGTGTAGATCTTGCATGGATTTTTTATTGCTATCTTGATGTTATGAAGGATTTGGTTAGAGGAAAGAGAAATTATTCAATCTTCGGCTCTAGTAAGTGCTCTCCATTGATTGTTTCCCATGACTCTTTGGCTTCTTTGGGATATTGGTAAAGATGATCAAGGAAGGTTCTTACATCTTGTTCTCGGTGTGTCTCTACATCACGGAAATACTCATGACTCTCTTTCCCTTCTCATTATTTGTGAGATACAGTTATATCGTGATAGCTATAAGGATTTCCTCTTCTTGAGATGAAGATATGCCTTGCCTTAGGATTCGAGATATCTCTTGGTGTAGAATTTTTGTTCAAGTTTTTTTAGCACTCTTCTTTCAATGTTGGCTAGTATGTCGTATTAGCACATAAATTAGTGTATGGGGTGGGGGTTTCTTATAGCACCCTAAAACTAAAAACCCTTTAAAGAAATAAATAAAATATCTGAAAATGGAATAAATTCAAAGAGGGATATGTCATGAGCTTTGAGTCTTTCATGTTGTTAATAATCCATTCACAAGAGTTAGATTATCCTTTCCATGAAGCAAACACACTTTTCTTAAAATGAAAAGTATAAGAGATAAAAGAAGCAATCTAGTGCACTATCTCCTGACAACTCTGACTCAATAGTATCAACATAACTATATTTGTTGATAAAAACCATACCAGGCTTTAAAAAAGGCACACCTCATAGGAAAAGTAAATGAAACAACCACATTATGTAATGACCATTACAAGGGCTTGGAGGGGCATACCTGATGTGATAGCTTATTACTTGTCATCTTACCTCCCCTCCTCCTTTGAACCTTAAATGCTAGGGAATCCAATAAACAAACTCAGGTTACTAGGGCCTTATCCCTCAAGACCCTCCCCGACAATAACACCAAAATGTTGGGTTTACTAATTCATAAAAAAATTCCTTAAAACTCTTTTTTATCAATTTGGGAGTCATATACTTAGAGTCACTATAGAGTATTTGACGATACATGATCCATAGGCACCTAATAACGAAAATATGTCTATCTAGGGGAGTTTCACACAATCAACATTAAAATCTAACAAGGGTCATTAAGTTCTTTAGTTTTGGCTCGTCCTGGGATACCAGACATAAGGTGTCACTAATTTCTTTAGGGGACAAAGGGACTAAAGACTTCACTATGGTCTCCATGAGCATAAGATAGAATCAAATGAGGTTTTGGTTCTAACTCCTCCTGTGTTATTTTACATAACATCTCACTCATTTCTTGAGTGGACAAAGGGACTCGAGATCTCATTATAATCTCTAAGAGAATAAAGGAGAAATAAATGAATTCTAGGCTTGGCCAAACATAACCTCTAAGCAACATTATTTTAACACAAAGGTTACCAATCTCAAATACTCATTAATATTCTGGTTACAAAATTAAATAATACAACATATGCATAGATTATATCCTAACTATGATTCAGTTATCACAAATGACTGAGGTATTTCACACATGGTTTTTTAAAATAATAAAAGAAGAGTATAAATAATCGTCATAACTTAGATCTAAAACTCTGTTTAACAGAAGAAATCACACAACTATCCACAAATATACAAGAGTGAGAATCAAATAAACTCTGAAGTGCCACATAACAAAGTCACATGCTCAATAGAGTAATTACAAAAAATATGGGTACTCTCAACAATGTCTAACATAAATGTAAACACGATTTAATCACACAGTTTTCTTTAGAAGAAACCTTTGTATTATTAAGTTATGAGTACATATTGAAATGATTTGTATCAATGCTCTAGAATTGTGATATGAAAGAATTCAAGATCCTACATTAACCGCAAGAACTTTACTATATTAAATCAACTCACTAAGTCGATGATAAATCCGTCATAACTTGCATTCTCAAGCAATCATGTTATTGAAATAGAAATAGCCTAAGGAACACGGTTGGAATACAAACCCCTTTGGATTGAATCTACGATCTAAATCACATAAACTTTGATCTAATTCTCCATGCCTTCAATCCTAAAATTCAAAGCATCATATCAAAGCATATATTCCAAATAATATCAAGAACACATTTCCATTGATTGTTAGATTTCAAATCTGTGAAACAACAACAAAAGTTGTATTTGAACTAGAGGTAAAAATTGTAGATCTAGGTTAAGCACACTCAAATATAATCCCTTAAATACCTAAAGCTTGAAGACACACTCAAATATAATCTCATAAATACCTAAATCTTGAAGACACAATGTGGTAGGTTGGTGGGCACAAGCCAACTGAAAATGTTGCCTCTCTAGTAATTCCTCTAAAACAATTAGTAATCAAACCTAGGCATCAATAATGATTATTGAAAACTCCATAAACTTTACATCATAATTAACGTAATAGAGCTTGATCCCAATGGTCACCACATGGGATCATCCCGCAACCTTGAAATGGTGGAGAAACCCCTCCTTTAGCAACCCCACTCTTGGTTTTATCTCATGAATTGGTACATAAAATATCGAGGGCTAGTTGGAATCGATTCCCCCAAAAGTGGTATGCCAAATCGTACTAATCTACAAACGATTGGCTTTGATACATTCTTAGTTGAACCATATGGGGTCTATTCGGCATGAAATGTTCTGCTAATAGGTTACTCTGGTGCATGTGTGTAATTGACTGCTCAATTTGGGATGTAGCTGGTAAATGGGGCAACAAAAAACATGTCCCTAAAATAACCGAATATATTTTGCAGCTATAAACTTTCTAAAAAAAATTCTCAAATTTAACCTAACTCGAGATGTCTTCAACAAAACCCATGTTTTATTTTTTCCAACATCTACTCCATTTATCTAAAAATTACCTCCGAAAATGATGACTCATTTTTCCGTACCACGAACTATCTTAACCGTTAACCATTGGTTAAAAGGATTCTAAAATCAATCTAAATGCAAAGTAAACAAAATTAAACCATGTCATCATGTCATCCATGTTAAGAGCATAATATAGTGTAATTTAAAATTAAAAATAAAAACACAATATAATATAATCTAAAAATAAGAATTAGAGTGTGATTAAAGACAATCAGAAAAGAGAAATCATCTTATTTAATACTTCCATAAATTAATGTTCTTCTTCATTTATTTTTATTTTTATTTTTAATAACCGTATAATTTATAAATTCATAATAACGATAATTATTACTGATCGTTTCAACTTGATTGAAATCTTCAACGAACAAGTAATTCAAATTTCACGTAGATGCAATATATTTATAAATTATTGTAGAGATTGTTGTTCCATTCAAAAGCACTCAAAGTCATTGGATGTATGAAAGAACTATGTCCAGAGAACATTCATTATACAATTATATTTTGATTTTTCTTCAAAAGTAAATGCGAACATTTTGGATAAAAAATATTCAAAACATGATAATGCTGCTATCGTATTCTAAGAAAAATTAAATTTAATAATTAAAATAATTTTTTATTTTTATCGAAAGTTAAAATTTAAAATTTGAATTTTATAATACTTTTTATTAAAATAATAAGCATTAACACCATGATAAATAATATCTGATCTTAATTTTATATAAAAAATAAAATTATAATACAAATTATAGTTAATTTTCAATAATAATAGTAAAAAGAACTCCATCATATAATACAATACAATAAGAACTCCATCATATAATACAATACAATAATAGTGGAAAAAACTCGATCCATCATATATGAACACATAGGTATAAATAACAATAAATTTTGTAGTTAATATAATACAGGTTAAATATAATTCATAGCTAACATAATAAATTATTGTTAAATATCACCATAGTCTTAAAAATGTGTGTATGCAACACAATTAGGTGGAGGATATTATTTTTTTAATTTTATTGGTCATTGAATAAAAATATTTGGTACTATGTCATAAGAAAGAAAAGTAATATATTTGAATATTTTAAAGAATTTAAAATTTTGGGTGAGAAGGAAACTAGAAAATACATCAAGATCTTTGATCAGATCAAGGGGATAATATATATTAGGTGTGCTCATTAGATATTGTAAAGCCCATGGAATCATACATCGTAGAAAAATGGAATTTTTACTAATGATTGAGAAAAATATACATGGTACTATTTCATAAGAAAGAAAAATAATGTATTTGAATATTTTAAAGAGCTCAAAAACATGGTTTAGAAGAAAACAAGAAAATACATCAAAGTCCTTGATTAGATCAAGCGGGAGAATATATATTAGGTGCATTCATTAGGTACTAAAGATCTCATGGAATCATACAACAATACGTGATGCCACATACTCCATAGAAAAATCGAGTAGCTAAAAAAATGAAAAGGACCTTAGTGGAATGCACATAAAGTATGATCGAAGTTAAAAATCTTAAGAATGTGTTTGGGGTTGAAGGTATTAGTATTTTTATTTATTTTTAAATAGAATCCCAACTCAATCTTTACACTGTTAGCCTCCTGCTGCAGCAGGTTACTCATATTTCATGATTGACATTTTTACAGACCAAATATGTCATACTTTGCATGTTGCAATGCTCCATATTCGCTAAACAGTCACCAAGAAAAGAAGGCTACTCAGAGTTCATCTAACTGCTTTCCAAATTTTGAGAAGTTATTCCAGTTTTGAACCATTTTCAACTAAAGGGAGGTCCAAACAGCTTAATCTTGGTCTCCCTAGGTTTCAATTTCCCGTTTTAGAATATGGAGGATGAAAATCTATCCAAACAGCTTAATCTTGGTGGATTCTTAGATAGGTAGAGAATCAAAGGAGCCCAACTGCTTGATCTGGCCCCTTGGAAGAAAAAAGGGTAGTTTGTAGATAGGAAGGTATAAAAAAGAAAAAATTGAAATGATGGGTTTGCCAGTCTAAATGCACCCAAAACAAAAGAAGAAAAAATGTTAGGTAAGTAGGCTGGGTAGGTAGTTTTGAGGTTGCAGAATCTTGATTGCTGATCAGTTCCATGTTTTCAGGGTGTCATCTCTACTCAGGACACAATCACCAGGCAGTTTTATGTGAAAGAGCTCAAAATAGGCATAACTAACTTCCTTTCTCCATCTCCCCCAAATCATTAACTAATTTCCCCAAAAAGAGGTCAAGATCTACTTGATATCTCTTAGTTTCATCATTTTCATGTCATTAGCTTGGGTAAAGACATGATTCACTCAAAGAGAATCCATAATTCTCTCTATAAGGTTCTATCTCCCCTTTTCAAGCCTAATATTTCTGAAACTTAGTGCTTTCTTACCATCTCCATATTAACTACTGACATTATTATTTAACTCCCTACATTTTCCCCATCCCCCTACTAAAACTATGTAAATGATCCCCTATGTAAATATCCCTCCCCCTCGTTGAAAAATAACCATAAGTACCCCCAGGAATTGCTCAGTTTGTCTGAAACTTGGCAAGAACCCTCATGCTACCTCTTCAAACCATCTTCTAATGCAATAGACCCCTTCCAAAGTATAAAATCCCTTTTTAGGTTATCGGACCCCTTCCAAAGCCTCAAGCGCTCTTCTAACACACATATTCACTCCTTCCGATCGCAATAGACCCTTGCCGATTTCCTTAACACTCTGCAAATCCTAGTGAGCCATCTCGCGTCACCATATCGTAATATTTTCACCACATAGGTGTGCCCCATCTTTTGTTGCTCGATGCGATATCGCGATATCGGTAATCAGCAGTCGCAAGCATCGCATTTCCAAACTAAATACCTTGTCGTTCCCCGCCGATGCGATATTGCGATCGCATCGGAAGAAGTTCATTGCATCCCATTAAAGTATGAGCCACCCTGCCACGTCACCTAGCTTACGTCATCCACTGTACAGCTGACGTCAGCAGTTAGAAAACTGAAAATTTGCGCAAGCGCAAAAGTCGAGCTTCAGAGCTCCGGAACAAGAAACGAAGGCAGTTTTCGATGCGCGATTAGCGTGAAGCGATATTGGGGAATCTTTAGGGGATCTTTTGATTCCTTGGCCTGTTTGGCGCCGAAAAAGCCCGAAATTGCCCGATTTTGCCAAATTAAACTGGTTTAAAGACAGGAAAGGACCAGAGACAGAGATTAAAGAGTATCAAATCAAATCTACATGGAGAAAGTACGCCAAACATTATCAGAAAGCGATGGAGACCATCAATGTAGCAGCAAAGAGTATCAACGAAGATCTTCACAGTGTCCCAAAGCAGGAGACAATTAAATGCCTTCCAGCAAAGTTAAAAAAGAGGGCGAGGCCACTCAAAACCCTCAAATCATGGTTATTGCACATTTAACTCGCACCGTAACAGAACTGCAGATCGCAAAGCATAGTTATTCCAGCAGTACTGCATCGAGCCTCCAACGGCCACATTGCACTCTTTTTAATCCAGCTACCTCTAACACAGTTCAATAGATATTTACCTGCATTTAATTTTGGCACAATTTTAGGTTTAGAAAGCTCTTTTTGCAGAACTGTTTTAGGTCAATTGTAATAAATAAGTTTGAGATATTTGCACTATAAAGACAGCCCTGAATACTGTATTACGGGTTGGTTGGTTGGTTGATGAGTCAACAAGCTATCTCTAGCTGATTTTGCTCTGGGAGAGACTCGGACTGTAATATCTGATAAGTTTCTATAATCAAAGACTGCTTATGAGCCTTGGAGAATGGAATGTTCACTATGTTTACTGGTTGAAGAGTGATTATGGAATTCTCGTGCTGTGCATAACTCAATAAGTGCTTCTTACCTCTGTTTTCATTCATCAATTACGCTCTTAAATAGCTGAAGGAAAGATTAGCTTAGAATTTGTTTAAATACACTCTGTGCTGAATTTCTGTCGTTTCTTTATGTTTTCCTCTGTTTAAGCATAAATATGAATTCCACATGGCTCATGTTTGCCTTAAACCAAGACAGTGATCCAGGGATTCTTCATTGCCCCTAGATAGAGATCATCTTTCCCTCTGTTAAGTTAAATGAGAGATTCTTAAGTGCCTCTCATTCCTTACATATCATTCATCCTTTTAGTCTGAATATTGTGTTATAAGCAGCGATCCTGCTTCATTATTTCTCTTATGACTAGAAACACGCACTGATAATCCTAACCCATGACTCCATGCCCAATGGTTTGAAACTTATCACTTCATAAATTGCCTCTCTGCCTGAAATCATTTTCCTTCCATCCAAACACAAACAAAAACCCGTGAGCCAAAAGCTAGCCTAAAATCATCAACAAAGTTGAATCATTAAGAGAGAGTTCTCTCTGATTGCAGGTGGGCTAGAACCTGCAATCCAAATATTGGTTTGTGGTTACCTCAGCTGTATCCCTACAGGAGCCTAGGGACAACCTGAGTGATAACACTAGCCATGCCATGTATTTCTTCAAACATATCATCAACACATAACCTATATGTGTAAACAATCAAATTAAGTGTAGGGTTCTCATACTTATCTGAGAATCACTATGAATAATTTTTCCCTCGTGTCATGTTTTGCATTAGCATCTATTAGACCAAAGATACACTATCCATTCATGTACAAGTAAAAACATGTTGAGGGACATACATAGTTTTTGTCACAAAATATACATATAACCAACATAATAGGAACATAAATACCATAAACATATTAGCCATAAAAATCCACATATAAATCAATAAATTTACACATGACAATCAAGGGAATGAATTTCCCATTGACGAATGCAACCAACCAACTAGAGATGGGACTAACACATTCCACCCGACCATAGAATGGTTGAGCCAAATATCTCCTTAGCCATTCACCCACGTGCCATATTCCAAGCATGAATGTGGGAATCAAACCAAAAGAACCAACTGGGGAATAGAAAGGCTAAACCAACTCACCCTCATCAGTAGTAAGCAGGCTTTACTAAAATCCATCCCGGATCACTAGGCCAACACAATGAACACCTCATAATAGGCTTCACCATGATCTCCACTCGATCACTAGGCCAAACAAGCATGGATGCCACCAAATTTCCCCACCTACACCGTGAGGAATTTTCATGTGTCTTATCCTATCAGGCTTTACCGGAATCCAAACCCGCATCACTAGGCCTTAAACTGAGATCTAATCTACAAGATTTACTACATATCCCAAACCCAATATTACTAGGACCAACTAAGAGAAATTCACCTCTTGTCTTTACCGTATATCCTATCCTTCATCGATAAGAATTCCTAGGCCATTCGAGGCAACACAAAATCCAGCTTTACCACAACCCACATTCCGATTCAGGGGTTACTAGGCCATGTATTCTATCATTTTAGAGATCCACCTCACTCAACTTCAAATCCATCCACCAATCCAGCTCAACCAAAACATGAGAACCCCATCACACCATGGCTATCCAGAAATGGAAATACTAGCCTGAAAACAGAGTTACACCTAGCAAAAATCATGCCATAACATAAAACAACCACATATAGTGCCATGCATTCAAAATCTAGCAAGGAAAATACACATGCAAGTTTATACCTATAATCAAGCCTATTGTAGCTGCTTGATCCTCCCTTTCCTTACCTTATATTTTCCTCCTCTTACCTTCTTTGTCTTTCTTGGTCTAATTCCAAATTGCTCCAAGAAATTCTGTGTCCAAGAGTGAGAGAGACAGATAGAACAATGAGAGAGCTCCAAAGCTAAACTAATAAAAGGTTCTACTGACCAGGCCTACCCACTAATGCTCAAAATCATTCTTATCAATGAGGCCTCTATTTTCTTCAATTTCCATTATTTCTCTTCATTTTCCTCCTCCCATGCAACCTGTGACCTTTCATCTTCCTTTCCTCATAATTTCCATTATTTTCATAAATACAATGTGCAAAAAATTCCATTTTGCCTTTCCAAAGCCTTAACCATTGCCTTTGGCCAAATAAACAACCAAATGAACACCCACACCAAGATGTCCCACCCAACATTCAACTTGGAATAAGTGTCCCATCAAACATGGTTATTATTTTTGCCTTTATTTACTTTTAATACATGGAATTTTCATTAGGGTTGTTACATTTTCTCTCTTAAAAAAAGTAACAAAAGCTAAGATGGATGGTTTGAAGAATGGTATAGAAGAAAAAATAAAAAGAAACATGGAAGATTTGAATAAAGACATGGAAACTTAGATTGAGGGTATAGAAGGAAAACTGAAAGGAAACATTGAAGATTTGAAGAAAGACATGGAAGGTTTGACAAAGTTTCTACAAGAAATGCTTCCTAATGGTGAAAAGGTAGAAGAGGAAACTCATGATGAGAACAAAATAAATATTAATCATGATTTCATAGACTGTAACATTGGATTGAAGACCCACCATATTCTGAATATAGATATGAGGAAGTTTGATTGCATGGACTTGTAACATGGATACCATAGATGGAGCAATATTTTGATCTTCATAATGTTCAAAACACATAAAGGTACACATCACAACTTTATATTTAGAACCTAATCAGCCTCTATGGTATTGATGGATTTTCTCTCATAAAAAAATGGTCACTTGGTCAATTTTTATGGAGGAAATGATAGTGCATTATGAGGATACAAATAGAAGCACCTTATTTAGCTAATTGATAAGTATCAAACAAAACGGTTCAATGGTGGAGCATATTAAGGACTTACAAAACTTGAATATAAGGGTAAACGGTATTCTAGAGGAGCATAGGATTGATGTCTTCATAAGGAATTTAAAGGATAACATCCAACATGAGGTTCACCTTTGGGAACCTGATTCATTGGAGAAAGCATTTAGGTTGGTAAGAAAAATTGAAAGAAAAATTATGGCAACAAGGAAGCCTATCACTCACAACTATAAAGATAGAAGTGTTGTTGCACCTAGTCATCCATAACCTACAAGGTTTACACTAAAAAAATTGGAAGAAAAAGAGAAAAAGGGTTTTGTTATAGTTGTGATAGAAAATACACTAAACATCATAAGTGTGTTTAGAAGAAATTATTTTACATAGATTGTGAAGAGGGGGAAGAAAAGGAACAAGAAACTTCAAAAGAAGAGGATATACACCAGGAACCAATGCTCGAGAAAGAATAAATGAGTCTGGACATATCCTTTAATGCATTAGCCAAAATTAACCCTCTTGAAACTCTTAGGATAGAAGGGTATATCAAGAAGGAAAACGCAATAGTCTTGATTGATTCGAGTAGTACCCATAATTGTATTCATTTTAAGATAGCCAAGGAATTGAATTGTTTCCTATATGCAACACTAAAGTGTCAAGTGATGGTTGCAAATGAAGGAACCATAAATTTCTCTGGAAAGTGCAATAATATCAACCTATATATGGGAGAATATGTATTGAACAGTCTACTTCTTTCCATTCTAATGGATGGTGCTGACGTTGTATTAGGAGTCCAATGGTTACAATCTTTGGGTACGATAGATTTTAATTTTCAAGAAATTTTTGAATTTTTTTTGGGAAGGAAAGGAAGTTTAATGAAGGGCTATCGCAGTGAAAGCAAGAAAGATAATAATTTCTAATGGCATGGAAAAACTTATAAGGAAATAACAAAGAGGGGTAATTTCACAATTATGTTCACTAGAGGTTCAAACATCGAAATCATCTATTTCTCCATATCTTCAAAAGGTCTTGGACAATCATTCCAAGGTATTTGAGACTCGTAAAGGTGTCCCCACCAATTCATGATCATGACCATGTTATTTGTTTGATTCTAGAAAGTGTTCCTCCAAACATCAGGCCTTACAAATATCCTTATGCCCAAAAGGGTGAAATCGAACACATGGTTGCATAAATGCTAGAGGCTGGTATAATTCAACCTAGTCAAAGTTTTTTATCTACTCTTGTAGTATTGCTTCACAAGAAGGATGGTTCATGGCACATTTCTGGATTATAGGGATCTCAACAAGCTCACTATCAAATATAAATTTCACATACCTATCATTGGTGAATTATTGATAAATTACATGGAGAAATTTACTTCACCAAGTTGGATCCTCATTCAAGATATCATCAAACAAGAAATGAAGATTGAAGACATTATGCAAATAGCATTTACAACTCATGAGGGTCATTATGGATTTTTGTTCATGCCTTTTGGCCTTACCAATACACCTTCTACATTTCAAGGTTTGCTTTATTCCTTTTTCAAACCCTTCCTTAGAAAATTTGTGTTAGTATTTTTTGATGATATACTAATCTACAACAAGTATTAAAAGGATTATGTTCAACATGTTGACAGGGTGCTAAATATATTCGAGGAGAAACAATTATATGAAAAAATTTGCAAATGTTTCTTTGGAGTACTGTTGGAGGAGAAAGAATTATATAGAAACACCTCCAAATGTTTCTTTAGAGTGCATGGTATTATCACAACTTTGTTAAGAAATATGGGAGAATAGTAGCATCTCCAACAACATTACTGAAGAAAGATTTATTTTCATGGACTCGAGAATAGGGTAAGGCCTTTGAACATCTTAAAGAGGAAATGTGCCAAGCACCAATCTTAGCTACACTAGACTTCACGAAAAACCTTTATTGTGGAATTTGATGCCTCGGGAAATGGAATTAGAGTTGTTTTAATGCAAGAAGGAAGAATCGTTTCTTTTGAAAGTCATCCAATCAAAGGAAAGTACTTATACAAAGCTATTTATGAGAAGGAAATGTTGGCAATACTACATGCACTTAAGAAATGGTGACCTTACGTAATGGGAAGACTAGGGGAGTTTTGAGGTCTAAAATCTGCCTCCTAAGGAAATTATAAAATAATAGTGGAAATAACAAAATAAGATTAGACGACATCATCAAATTTTAGAGGAAAAAAAGGAAAACTATTTTTTCAACTTATCTCCCTATGGGTTTACTCAAATGTTGAGTGGAAACACTCATTGGATGGATAATTTGATTCCTCATCCAAGGAGCATGCATGTTTCATACGTTTGATGGACCTTGCTACACAAAAAATGAGAAATACATGAAAATCATGATTGCAATCATGTTTTTTCATGTATTTCTCATTTTTCATGTAGCAAGGTCCATCAAAAGCATTCAACATTGGTACTCTTTGGATGAGGAATTAAATTTTTCAGCCAACGAGTAATCCTACTCAAAATTTGAGTAACACCTTAGGAAGATAAGTTAAAAATATGAGTTGAAAAAGTAGTTTTACTATTTTATTATTTTTTAATCTTTTTACTTTTTTTAATCCAAAAATGGTGAATCATCCCCCATAGTTGACATTATCATCTTGAATCCTCTTGGTTCTTATAAAGTTTATTTTGGTTATACATTTTTCTTAGGAGGCCCATTTGAGACCTCTAAAATTCCCTAATGAAACTTCAAGGTAAAAACAGATCATGATAGTCTTAAATACTTTTTAGAACAAAGATTGTCTTCAGAAGATCAACAAAAATGGGTCACAAATATGTTGGGTTATGAATTTGAAATAATCTACAAAAAAGGGAAGAGAAATGTTGTAGCAGATGCACTCTCAAGAAAGGATGAGGATGTGGAAGCATTTATTTGTGCCATTTCTATTATCCAACGAGATTAGATAATAAAATCACGAGATGTATGGAAGAATGATGAAGAAGTGTGGGCACTCATTCAATAGTTGTAGCAAGATCCAAGTACATATGATACATTTATTTGGAAAAATGATTCATTATGGTACACATATCGCTTATACCTTTGTAAGAATTTCCAACTCAAATAAAATACTCTTCTAGAATTGCACACCTCTCCCTTATGAGGGAATTTAGGATTTTTAAAAACATAACACAGGGTTAAGAAGGAATTTTTTTGGGATGGCCTTAAATCTGATATTCAAAATTTTGTGGCAGGATGTTTGGTTTTCCAACAAGCTAAAGTTCATACAATTAATTCCTAGGGTCTATTACAACCATTATCCATTCCAAGTCAACATTGGGAGGATGTTTTAATGGATTTTATCACTAGTTTATCCAAGTTAGAAGGAAAGAGTGTCATCTGGTGGTAGTTGATAGACTTACCAAGTATGCACACTTTTTTTATTATCTCATTCATTTAAAGCCAGTATAGTTGCTATTGCATTTATGGAAACAATTCAAATGCTACATGGAAACCTAAAGATTATTTCAAGTGACAGAGATCCCATTTTCATTGGAAGTTTTTGGATGAAATTATTTTCTTGTCTTGGTACTCAATTAGCTTATAACTCATCTTATCATCCTCAATCTAATTAGAAAACTGAGATAGTAAACAAATGTTTGGAAGGATATCTTTGTTGTTGTGTATCCGATAAACAAACACAATGTTTCAAGTGGTTACCTCTAGCTGAATGGTTCTATAACACTTCCTTCCATATTGTAGCAAAAATGACACCATTTATGACACTTTATGGATATCATCCACCATCCATCACATCATCTTTAAGAGAAAATGATAAGGTTCAAGTTGTGGAAGATCACATCGAGCATCAATAACAATTTATCCAACTCTTAAAGGATTACCTCACTTTGGCACAGAATAGAATGAAACAACAGGTAGATCAACATCACAACGAAAGAATTTTTCATGTAGGTGACTAGATATTTTTATAGCTACAACCATACCAAAAAATATCCCTCAACAAGCTAAGAAGGATAATAAATTTTCACCAAAGTATTATGGTCCTTAAAAGGTGTTGAAAAATATTGGTACTATGGCATACAGATTGGATCTTCTTTCATCTTCTTGAGTGCACCCTGTTTTCCATGTTTCCTGCTTAAAGAAGATTATAGGTGACAAGCTCCCAGTTCAAACAATATTTCCAGAAATTGAAGAGGAAGGAAAATTCATATTGGAACCTAAAGCAGTCACAGAAACAAGAACTCGACAACTACGAAATCGATCAATTTTGGAGTATCTCATTAAGTGGAAGAACTTACCCACTAAAGATTCCGCATGGGAGGATAAAATTTTTACACAGAAGCATCAAGAACTACTCAAGCGTTGAGGACAACACTTTTCTGAAGGAGAAGGGAATCTTAGTTCCATATAATACTATTGTATTCCCTCACTATTATTGTCAGTGTAGCCTGTTATTATTATTTTTGTGCCCATTTAGTCCCCGTATTGTTATTGTTGTGCCCCATAGAAGCCCACTATTATTATTGTTGTGCCCTTACATTATTATTGTTATGTCAGTTCTGATTATATTATGACCCCTTAGACTCCTATATATAGAAAGGAGGTTTTTTCATTTGAATCACCCAAGAATTTTTCATTTGTGTGATGTAAAGGAGGTTTCCCCCTCGAAGAGGCTAATTATGAATTCATTGATATATCTCTTCTTCTATTTTGTAAGTTGGATGTATACCCCAGGTAGAATGTACACCCCTCCATGTGGGGGTTGTAAAATCTCCCTGGGATATACATTTGGCTGCAATAAAGACCTTTGAATCACAAAGATAATTAGGATCCACATCCAACAATATCCTACTTGGATATTGATTATAAAAACTTCACCGTTGCTTAATTTGCTCGACAATATAAAAGAGAGGACTTGTTGTTTCTCCATGGACATAGTCCAAATTGGGTGAAACACATATATTTGTATCTCTCTTGTTTTATGCGTTTTCTATGTTTGTGTTTCAATAATATTTTATGCATTCCATTTCTCCGTAATATATAGTTTTCTAACAACATGGTAGGATATTCTCATGTGGGTGTTATCGTCAAGTCCTTCAATGACCAAATTGTATTATGGGATTAAAATTCTTCACTACCAAGGGAAATCGAGGCACAATACAATATTATTTTGTTGATAACACCACCACACTTCATTCCCCCTCTGGTTATGCTCTGCAATCAAAGCACCTGGTTCAAAATTTGTAGCCCAAGGACCATAATCATTCTAGAAATTCAGCTTGCCTGCTTCACAGTTTCCTTCACCTAGCTACAACACACTAAGTGATTTCATCAAAGGCTCTAGGACACCACTAAATGCCTAAAGCCTCACATGACTACATGTTGGGTCAAAAGATCAGGACTATGGACTCACTTCAGTTTCTCATCCAATGGCCATTGAAGGAAGAATGAAAACTTGTATCACAACTCTCAACAAATATGAATTTGATCAACCTGCCAGATCGACACAGTTTAGGGTCAACACATTCACACAAAGGTTGTACTGCTACAATTTGATTACAATTACATAATGACATAATTTGATTGGAGTGTTTTTGGGTATCATAAGTGTAGTTGAATTGTGTCCTAAGTTGATTTGTTATATTTAGTGTATAAAATTTTAAAGTGTAGAATTTACTAGTTTACATATATAAATTTACTAGTTTCAATTTCATTCAAACTCTATTTTTAAATTTAATTATGTATAATATATTTATACCCATTTACAATAAATTCTCATATGTACAGATAAAATCAATATTGAAGATGAGATGTTAGAAAATGTTGACATTGACACATATGGAGCTAAAAAAGTCGACCATGTTATACGATATGCTGTTAAGCTCATTATTGTTAACTAATTCAAAGATGGAAATGTGATAGTTCAAGATCAAATTGTAAGACTTCTCTAAACATCAAAGAAATTAAAAGAAGCTACAACACTATTGGGTATTCGAAAATCAATGAAAGGTAAAAAGGTTAATGAAAATGTAGCTCAAAATATAAATAGTGCTCTAAAATGAAGTGGAAGGTCTAGAAAAAAAAAGTGATCTAGATGCATGTAGAGAAATACAAATTGCAGTGGTTTCATCAAGTACTAAATAAAATTGTTTGGTCAAATCTATGGAAACAACATTAGGGACCTTATGAAAACATTGCACAAGCATAGGAAATTTCGATTGCAAATAGATGCAAATGATGAGCTGGATTGTTGGAAAATTATTTGCAGGAAAGCACACAAAGGTATACTTGGAGAAGATGTTTGTTGTGAAGCCAACTCACAAAATATAAGAAGAGATAGATCAACGACTTCAAAATTAGCCTCTTCAAGGCATTGAAAATTTTAGGGGCTAATATTCGCAAGTTGGCTAATTTTCCATGGATCTTCTAAAAAAAGGTTTGTCAATTTCTATTTTTTTCTAAAAATTATTTTTCCAAATTTTATAGTACAAAATATGTTACCTTTAAATTTGCCAAAATTGTATAAAGACTATACTTAAAACTATTATATATTTTCATGTTTTTACAAAGATATCAACAAACATTTTATAATTAACAATTTGGGAACTAGTAAGATTCGCCAAGTTTTCTAAACTCTAAGACACTTTTACATCCTTAAACGTTTCCATCGATCGAGGGGGAAACCCCATTTAAATTACAGAAATAAAAACTTCTTGGATTATTCATTTGACAAAAACTCCTTTCTATATATAGGAGTCTAAGGGGTCACAATATAATCAGAGTCGACATAAAAATAATGATGTAAGGGCACAACAATAACAATAATGGGCTTCTATGGGGCACAATAATAACAATTGGGAACTACATGGCACAACAATAACAATAAAGAGGATACACTAACAATAACAATGAGGGAATACACTAGTATTATACGGACCTAACATGACCCTCTTCTTCAAAAAAATGTTTTCCTCAACACTTCAATAGTTCTGGATCCTTCTATATAAAATTATCTTCCTCCTATCTCGAATCTGCAGTGGGTAAGTTCTTCCACTTGATGAGATACTCTGAAATTGATCAATTTCATACCTCTTGAATTCTTGTTTCCATGACTACTTCAGGTTCCAATATTATTTTTCATTCCTTGTCAAGTTCTAGCAATATTTTTTGAACTGGGATCTTGTCACCTATAAGCCTATTTCAACATGAAACATCTAAAATTGGGTGCACTCAAGAAGATGCAAGAAGCTCCAATTTGTATGCCATAGTACCAATATTTTGCAACAACTTTTAATGACCATAATACTTTGCTGATAATTTATTATCCTTCCCAGATTTTTTAGAGACATTTGTTTGTATTGTTGTAGCCATAAAAATACCTAGTCACCTACATCAAAAATTCTTTTGTTGCAATATTGATTTTCCTGTTATTTCATTCTATTCTATGCCAAGTGAGGTTATCTTTTAAGAGTTGGATAATTTGTTGTTGAATCTCGATGTGATCTTCCACTACAAGTAAATTCTACAACATTTTCTAACATCTCATCTTCAATATTGATTTTATCTGTACATATGAGAATTTACTGTAAATGGGTATAAATATATATTACATAATTAAATTTAAAAATAGAGTTTGAATGAAATCGAAACTAGTAAATTTATATTTGTAAACTAGTAAATTCTACACATGAATGTAAACTAGTAAATTTAGTTATGTAAACTAGTTTCAATTTCATTCAAACTCTATTTTTAAATTTAATTATGTAATATATATTTATACCCATTTACAGTAAATTCTCATATGTACAGATAAAATCAATATTGAAGATGAGATGTTAGAAAATGTTGACATTGACACATATGGAGCTAAAAAAGTCGACCATGTTATACGATATGCTGTTAAGCTCATTATTGATAACTTATTCAAAGATGAAAATGTGATAGTTCAAGATCAAATTGTAAGACTTCTCTGAACATCAAAGAAATTAAAAGAAGCTACAACACTATTGGGTATTCGAAAATCAACGAAAGGTAAAAAGGTTAATGAAAATGCGATTCAAAATATAAATAGTGCTCTAAAATGAATTGGAAGGTCTAGAAAAAAGAAAGTGATCTAGATACATGTAGAGAAATACAAATTGCAGTGGTTTCATCAAGTACTAAAAAAAATTGTTTGGTCAAATCTATGGAAACAACATTAGGGACCTTATGAAAACATTGCACAAGCATAGGAAATTTTGATTGCAAATAGAGGCAAATGATGAGCTGGATTGTTGGAAAATTATTTGTAGGAAAGCATACAAAGATATACTTGGAGAAGATGTTTGTTGTGAAGCCAACTCACAAAATATAAGAAGAGATAGATCAATGACTTCAAAATTAGCCTCTTCAAGGCACTGAAAATTTTAGGGGCTAATATTCGCAAGTGGGCTAATTTTCCATGGATCTTCTAAACAGAGGTTCGTCTATTTCTATTTTTTTCTAAAACTTATTTGCCCAAATTTTATAGTATAAAATATCTTACCTTTAAATTTGCCAAAATTTTATAAAGACTATATTTAAAACTATTATATATTTTCATGTTTTTACAAAGATATCAACAAACATTTTATAATTAACAATTTGGGAACTAGTAAGATTCGCCAAGTTTTCTAAACTCTAAGACACTTTTACATCCTTAAACGTTTCCATCGATCGAGGGGGAAACCTCATTTACATTACAGAAATAAAAACTTCTTGGATTATTCACTTGACAAAAACTCCTTTCTATATATAGGAGTCTAAGGGGTCACAATATATTCAGAGTCGACATAACAATAATAATGGAAGAGCACAACAATAACAATAATGGGCTTCTATGGGGCACAATAATAACAATTGGGAACTACATGGCACAACAATAACAATAAAGGGGATACACTAACAATAAAAGTGAGGGAATACACTAGTATTATACGGACCTAACATGACCCTCTTCTTCAAAAAAATGTTTTCCTCAACACTTCAATAGTTATGGATCCTTCTATATAAAATTATCTTCCTCCTATCTCAAATCTGCAGTGGGTAAGTTCTTCCACTTGATGAGATACTCTGAAATTGATCAATTTTATACCTCTTGAATTCTTGTTTCCTTGACTACTTCAGGTTCCAATATTATTTTTCATAACTTGTCAAGTTCTGGCAATATTTTTTGAACTGGGATCTTGTCACCTATAAGCTTATTTGAACATGAAACATGTAAAATTGGGTGCACTCAAGAAGATGCAAGAAGCTCCAATTGGTATGCCATAGTACCAATACTTTGCAACAACTTTTAATGACCATAATACTTTGGTGATAATTTATTATTCTTCCTAGATATTTTAGAGACATTTGTTTGTATTGTTGTAGCCATAAAAATTCCTAGTCACCTACATCAAAAATTCTTTTGTTGCAATATTGATTTTCCTATTATTTCATTGTATTCTATGCCAAGTGAGGTTATCCTTTAAGAGTCGGATAATTTGTTGTTGATTCTCGATGTGATCTTCCACTAGTAGTAAATTCTACAACATTTTCTAACATCTCATCTTCAATATGATTTATCTGTACATATGAGATTACTTAAATGGGTTAAATATATTTATAATTAAATTTAAAAATAGAGTTTTGATGAAATTGAAATGTAAATGAAATATGTAAACTAGTAATTTACACCTGAATGTTAAATAGTATAAGTTAGGATAAACTAGTTTCATTCATTCAAACTTATTTTAAAATAATAGTATATTATTATCCCATTACAGTAAATTCACTATGTACAAAAAAATCAATTGAAGATGAAATGTTAGAAATGTGCATGACACATATGAGATAAAAAGTTGAACATGTTATACGATATCGTGTTAAGCTCATTGGTAATTATGCAAAGATGAAAAAATGTGATAAGTCAAGATCAAATTGTAGACTTCTCTGAACACAAAAAATTTAAAAGAAGCAAAAACACTATTGGGTATTCAATTCATGAAGGTAAAAAGGTTAATGAAAATGCGATTCAAAATATAAATAGTGCTCTAAAATGAATTGGAAGGTCTAGAAAAAAAAAAGTGATCTAGATGCATGTAGAGAAATACAAATTGCAGTGGTTTCATCAAGTACTAAATAAAATTGTTTGGTCAAATCTATGGAAACAACATTAGGGACCTTATGAAAACATTGCACAAGCATAGGAAATTTCGTTTGCAAATAGATGCAAATGATGAGCTGGATTGTTGGAAAATTATTTGTAGGAAAGCATACAAAGATATACTTGGAGAAGATGTTTGTTGTGAAGCCAACTCACAAAATATAAGAAGAGATAGATCAACGACTTCAAAATTAGCCTCTTCAAGGCATTGAAAATTTTAGGGGCTAATATTCACAAGTGGGCTAATTTTCCATGGATCTTCTAAAAAAAGGTTCGTCAATTTCTATTTTTTTCTAAAAATTATTTGCCCAAATTTTATAGTATAAAATATCTTACCTTTAAATTTGCCAAAATTGTATAAAGACTATATTTAAAACCATTATATATTTTCATGTCTTTACAAAGATATCAACAAACATTTTATAATTAACATTTCCATCGATCAAGGGGGAAACCTCATTTACATTACAGAAATAAAAACTTCTTGGATTATTCACTTGACAAAAACTCCTTTCTATATATAGGAGTCTAAGGGGTCACAATATAATCAGAGTCGACATAACAATAATAATGTAAGGGCACAACAATAACTATAATGGAATTCTATGGGGCACAATAATAACAATTGGGAACTACATGGCACAACAATAACAATAAAGGGGATACACTAACAATAACAATGAGGGAATACACTAGTATTACACTGACCTAACATGACCCTATTCTTCAAAAAAATGTTTTCCTCAAAACTTCGATAGTTCTGGATCCTCCTATATAAAATTATCTTCCTCCTATCTCAAATCTGCAGTGGGTAAGTTCTTCCACTTGATGAGATACTCTGAAATTGATCAATTTCATACCTCTCGAATTCCTGTTTCCATGACTACTTCAGGTTCCAATATTATTTTTCATTCATTGTCAAGTTCTGGCAATATTTTTTGAGCTGGGATCTTGTCACCTATAAGCTTATTTGAACATGAAACATCTAAAATTGGGTGCACTCAAGAAGATGCAAGAAGCTCCAATTTGTATGCCATAGTACCAATATTTCGCAACAACTTTTAATGACCATAATACTTTGGTGATAATTTATTATCCTTCCTAGATTGTTTAGAGGCATTTGTTTGTATTGTTGTAGCCATAAAAATACCTACTCACCTACATAAAAAATTCTTTTGTTGCAATATTGATTTTCCTGTTATTTCATTCTATTCTATGCCAAGTGAGGTTATCCTTTAAGAGTTAGATAATTTGTTGTTGATTCTCGATGTGATCTTCCACTACTAGTAAATTCTACAACATTTTCTAACATCTCATCTTCAATATTGATTTTATCTGTACATATGAGAATTTGTTGTAAATGGGTATAAATATATATTACATAATTAAATTTAACAATAGAGTTTGAATGAAATTGAAACTAGTAAATTTATATATGTAAACTAGTAAATTCTACACATGAATGTAAACTACTAAATTTAATTAGTTTCAATTTCATTCAAACTCTATTTTTAAATTTAATTATGTAATATATATTTATACCCATTTACAGTAAATTCTCATATGTACAGATAAAATCAATATTGAAGATGAGATGTTAGAAAACGTTGACATTGACACATATGGAGATAAAAAAGTTGACCATGTTATACGATATCGTGTTAAGCTCATTATTGATAAGTTATTCAAAGATGAAAATGTGATAGTTCAAGATCAAATTGTAAGACTTCTCTGAACATCAAAGAAATTAAAAGAAGCTACAACACTATTGGGTATTCGAAAATCAACGAAAGGTAAAAAGGTTAATGAAAATGCGATTCAAAATATAAATAGTGCTCTAAAATGAATTGGAAGGTCTAGAAAAAAAAAAGTGATCTAGATGCATGTAGAGAAATACAAATTGCAGTGGTTTCATCAAGTACTAAATAAAATTGTTTGGTCAAATCTATGGAAACAACATTAGGGACCTTATGAAAACATTGCACAAGCATAGGAAATTTCGTTTGCAAATAGATGCAAATGATGAGCTGGATTGTTGGAAAATTATTTGTAGGAAAGCATACAAAGATATACTTGGAGAAGATGTTTGTTGTGAAGCCAACTCACAAAATATAAGAAGATATAGATCAACGACTTCAAAATTAGCCTCTTCAAGGCACTGAAAATTTTAGGGGCTAATATTCGCAAGTGGGCTAATTTTCCATGGATCTTCTAAACAGAGGTTCGTCTATTTCTATTTTTTTCTAAAAATTATTTGCCCAAATTTTATAGTATAAAATAGCTTACCTTTAAATTTGCCAAAATTTTATAATTAACAAATTGGGAACTATTAAGATTCGCCAAGTTTTCTAAACTCTAAGACACTTTTGCATCCTTAAATGTTTCCATCGATCGAGGGGGAAACCTCATTTACATTACAGAAATAAAAACTTCTTGGATTATTCACTTGACAAAAACTCCTTTCTATATATAGGCGTCTAAGGGGTCACAATATAATCAGAGTCGACATAAAAATAATAATGTAAGGGCACAACAATAACAATAGTGGGCTTCTATGGGGCACAATAATAACAATTGGGAACTACATGGCACAACAATAACAATAAAGGGGATACACTAACAATAACAATGAGGGAATACACTAGTATTATATGGACCTAACATGACCCTCTTCTTCAAAAAAATGTTTTCCTCTACACTTCAATAGTTCTGGATCATTCTATATAAAATTATCTTCCTCCTATCTCGAATCTGCAGTGAGTAAGTTCTTCCACTTGATGAGATACTCTGAAATTGATCAATTTCATACCTCTTGAATTCCTGTTTCCATGACTACTTCAGGTTCCAATATTATTTTTCATTCCTTGTCAAGTTCTGGCAATATTTTTTGAACTGGGATCTTGTCACCTATAAGCTTATTTTAACATGAAACATCTGAAATTGGGTGCACTCAAGAAGATGCAAGAAGCTCCAATTTGTATGCAATAGTACCAATATTTTGCAACAACTTTTAATGACCATAGTATTTTGGTGATAATTTATTATCCTTCCTATATTTTTTAGAGAGATTTGTTTGTATTGTTGTAGCCATAAAAATACCTAGTCACCTACATCAAAAATTCTTTTGTTGCAATATTGATTTTCCTGTTATTTCATTCTATTCTATGCCAAGTGAGGTTATCCTTTAAGAGTTGGATAATTTGCTGTTGATTCTCGATGTGATCTTCCACTACTTGAACCTTATAATTTTATCTTAAATATGATTTGATGGATAGTGGATGATATCCATAAAGTCTCATAAATGGTGTAATTTTTTTTGGAGTATGGAAGGAAGTGTTATACCACCATTTAGCGAGTGGTAACCATTTGACCCATTGTGTCTATTTATTAGATACATAGCAACGAATATATCCTTCCAAACATTTGTTAACTATCTCAATTTTCCCATCAGATTGAGGATGATAAGATGACCTATGAGCAAATTGAGTACCAAGACAAGAAAATAATCGAGTCCAAAAATTTCTAGTGAAAATGGAATCTCTGTTGCTTACGATAATATTTTGGTTTCCATGTAGCTTTTTAATTGTTTCCATAAATGCAACAACAACTGCAATGGATTTAAATAGATGAGATAATGCACAAAAGTATGCATACTTGGTAAGTTTATCAACTACCACCATGATGACACTCTTTCCTTTGGACTTGGGTAAACCTGTGATAAAATTCATTGAAACCTCCTCCCAATGTTGACTTCGAATGGATAAAGGCTGTGACAAACCCAGGGTATTAATTGTCTCAACTTTATTTTGTTGACAAAACAAACATTCTACAACAAACTTTTGAATATCATATTTAATGCCATCCTACAAAATTCCTTCTTAGCCCTATGGTAAGTTTTCAAAAATCCTGAGTGCCCTCCTAAGGGAGAGGTGTGCAACTCCAAAAGAAATTTTTGTTTAAGTTGGGAATTATTACAAAGGTATAAGTGTTCTTTGTAACATAATGAATCATTTTTCTAGCTAAATGTATCAGATCTACTCAGATTTTGTTGCAAATTTTGAATAAGTGCCCACACTTCTTCATCATTCTTCCTTTCATCCCTTTCTTCGGTTATCCAATCTAGTTGGATAATAGAAATGGCACAAAGCAATGCTTCCACATCCTCATCCTGTAATGAGAGTGCATCTGTAATGACATTTTTCTTCACTTTTTTGTAGATGTTTTCAAAGTCATAACCCAACATCTTTGTGACCAATTTTTTCTTCTCTTGTGAAGATAATCTTTGTTCTAAAAACTATTTAAGGCTATCATGATCCCTTTTTTACCTTGAAGTGTCTTCCCATTAGCTAAGGTTGTGATTTCATAAGTGCATGTAGTACTACCAACAATTCCTTCTCATAAATAGATTTTTGTATATAATTTCCTTTGATTGGATGAATTTCAAAAGCAATGGGTCGTGCCTCTTGCATAAAAAAACACCAATTCCATTTCGTGAGGCATCGCATTCCACAATAAAGGTTTTTAGGAATTGTTTCTTAGCTAAGCCCGATGCTTGGCACATTGACTCTTTAAGATGTTCAAAGGCCTTAGTTGCTTCTAAAGTCCAAGAAAATGCATCTTTATTTAGTAATGTTGTTAGAGGTGCTACTATTCTCCCATAATTCTTAACAAACTTGCAATAATACCCTATCAACCTCAGAAATCCTCGCGGATACTTTATGGATGTGGGGATTTTCCATTCCTTAATGGATTTAATTTTGTTAGGGTATAACTTAACACTCTCATGAGGTACAATATGACCCAAATATTCCACCTCATGTACTCGAAAGAAACATTTGGAGGTTTTTACATATAATTTTTTCTCCTCCAATAGTTTGAGAACATTGTCAACATCTTGACCATGATCATTCCAAGACTTGTTTTAGATTAGTATATCATCAAAAAATACTAACACAAATTTTCTATGGTAGGGTTTGAAAGTGGAATTCATAAAATCTTGAAATGTAGAAGGTGCATTGGTAAGTCCAAAAGGCGTGATAAAAAATTCATAATGAACCTCATGAGTTCTAAATGATTTTTCTAGAAAGTCTTAACTCTTCATTCGTATTTGATGATATCTTGAATGAAGATCCAACTTGGTGACGTAAATTTCTCCATGTAATTCATCAATGACAGGAATGGGAAATTTATCTTTAATAGTGAGCTTGGTGATCTCCCATGATCCATCCTTGTGCACCAATACAAATGGAGCAGAGAAATAACTTTGACTAGGTTGAATTATACCAACCTCTAGAATTTCTGCAACCATACATTCAATTTCACTCTTTTGGGCATAGGGATATCTGTATGTCCCAATGTTTGGAGGAAAACTTCATAGAATCAAATGAATAGCATGATCATGATCATGAATAGGTGGGAGGTCTTTTGGAGTCTCAAATACCTTGGAATGATTGTCCAATACTTTTTCGATATCTGAGAAATAGATGATTTGAATGTTTGAACCTTTAGTGAACATAATTGTGCAATTACACCCCATTTTTCTTTCTTTCGAAGATTTGTCATGCCATTAGATCTGATTATCTTTCTTGGTTTCCCTACGATAACCCTTAGCTCAACTTCCTTTCATTCCCAAAAAAAATTCAAGAAAATTTCTTGAAAATTAAAATCTATCCTACCCAAATATTGCAACCACTGGACTCTTAGAGCAACAACACCAGCCATTGGAATGGAAATCATTAGACTATTCAATACATATTCTCCCATGGTGATGAGCCCCGAATTGGGTAACTTATTGGGCTCATTTTGCCTAATTGTCCTTGTTCAATCCTCCATTTTTCATAGATTATGCATGTTTTTTAGTATGTTTATGTTATTTGAACGAATAAGGGTGGCCACACTACCTACGAGGCTAATACATGGTTATTTCAGGTTTTTTGGACAAATGTTAGAGCAAAACCAAGTAATTATGGGCTAGGTGATAACCAAGCTTGAGGTGAGGATTCGTGGGGGGTTGTCTCTGACATTAAATGGCCCTTCCTCGGGATCTCCACCCTCAACTCTGAGCTCACAGGCCACCAAAGCGAATCCTAGAGGCAACCAAGCAGATTTGGGAAGAGTGACTGTTTACTAGCAGTTGGGACAGCCAAGTCCCTTTAATTTAGAAGGCCTGCTAGGACCCTCATAATGTATAAATAAGAAGGCCTCATCCTTTGTAGTTTACTTTTGGAATTGTTGTATTTTTTGCACTATAGTGCTGTCACTTTCAACTCGTTTTCTTGTAGCCACTGTGGTATAACTTTCTGGTGATGACTATTTTTTTGATAATGACAAGCAATTCTAGTTGGCATCAGCTCTGAGTTCTTTATAGGAGCCGTAGATCTTAGGTTTGGGCCCAACCTGAGAGCCAAGGCCTCCTTTATGTATCGTTATTTGTCCTTTACGTATTTGCAAAATCATTTCTGTTAGGTAGATTAAATCGTGTTGATTAACTAGGTCATTGTTGATGGTTAGAAAGGCTTTTGATGTTCAGATTAAGCTTTTAGGATATCAACAGGGAAAAAGCTTTAGAAAAAGGCCAACGAGCACCTTTGATTTCACCTCTCCCTCATAGGATTAGGGGCTAGGATCAAAGTGACCTTTCTGCCCCAAAAAAAAAAACACTATTTTTGTTTTGCCATGCAATCACTAGTGTACGATTTTCGTTTGCAGAAGTTGGTTACATGTTCAGATCTTTGAATGCTTCGTTCCATAGTTAATATACATGGTTTCCTTGCAAATAAAGCTTATGTTCATTCTCTTTACTGTTAGCTAGATCAAATTAGGTTGGCATAACTAGGTCTTTGATTTCTTGCAAGTCTTTATTGGTTCTGCTGGAAATACAAATTGCAGAGCACCTGTACCACTTCTCCATCAACCCAAACTCCATCAGACCCATCTGCTCCTTCCCCTAAATTGGTTTCTTGCCTCACATTTGCCATTTTGCCCACATAACCCTACCTTTTTGTGAAACATTGCTTCAGCCCTCCTTGAACAAATCCAACCATCTGCATCTTCTCTCAACTCCATCCACCAGTCCCTGGACCACCTCAAAGCCCTATCCTACCTCCATACCCACTCCTTCATCTCTCTTCATCCATCCATCATCCAAAACCCCATTTCTGGACATCCTGTAGAAAATCACAGAAAATCCTGTAGAAATTCCAAAACATCCTGTAGAACCCCTGCAGACTTCCTGTAGAAACTCACAAATGAGGTTTCTTGATAGCCAAAATCTGTGAAACTCTCTGGAAGGGTGTAAGGGACCCCTTAGGTCCTCTCTGAGCCTTCCTGACCTCTTCCAAGCATTTACTGTCGCCGATCCACCTCTGCACAGTCAAAACAATGAAAGCACATGCATGATAATTCTGACAACTTATTCAAAAATACAAAAAGATGTTTTCTTCAGGTAGATGTAGCTTAGACACATGTATTTTACCTTCCTAGAAGTAATGGCATCTCTTTCAATAGCTTTCATCCTCTTTTTTGCATCAGTAGGACTAGCTGGTAAAATTAGGGTTTGCTAGGGTTTGCGCTTTCTTTCAGCTTTTCAGTTTCTTTTCGCAAGCAGATTAGCTTCCTTCGAGTTAGCTTCCATCCATCAATTAATAAGATTCTTCTTAGAGCTCATAGAAGTTGGCTTCAAATCTTGAGAAGGATTTAAAGCTTGAAATATGTTGATGAGGAATGCAACTACACCTTTTTTCCATCCATCACTTGTTTCATCTCCTTCCACCGCCATTGCAACAATCTGGTTATGTATTCCTCCACAGTCAATAAGAGTCTTGTTCCCTTAGATTAATTTTTTTTTCCTCCAAGTGACAAACCAAGCATGCAGAGGCTCGCACACTCTACCTGTCAAAGCTCCATCAGGACCCTTCATCCGTGAATGCAACCTTGCTCATTTCAGTATGCATCCCAGGAGGAGAAGTAGCTATAGGATGTCCTACAGGAATCCTGTAGTAGCTGATCCACCTGGACCACATACTGTGGAGACACTAGCGGCTGAAATCAACACAGGGACATGCGACAAGCTCTGCTTGATGTGCACACCTCCTCAACAGCTGAAATCAGATGGAGCCAGCGCATGCAGCATTTACAACTAGAGGGTTGGGTCCCGAAGCCTTGCATACAACATCAGCCAACGAAAAAGGAGCTCTAGCACCCGTGCACGAAGCAACAATGACCAAAGACATCATTCCACATCCCGAAGCCTGCAGAACACATCCACGGCCACACAGGTAAGTGTCTAACCTTATTCGTTGAATTGCATAGACTATACTTTGAAATTTGCATGACTGTGAAATGTGCGAATTGAACAAATCTGGTGGCTAGTCAACGGGCCACCCACAGCCAGTCGAATGGCCTTGTGGGATATGAACGAGCCCGGTTATGCCAAAGAGATGGGCAGTCGACACGTGGGAAGTGTCCAGTCGGGGAGAATCGATAGTTTGGCAGAAATGGCGATGGTTAATGGTAGAGAAAGGAAATGGCAGTGAGAGACATGTCGAGGAATGATGGCCGTGACGTTGGCTAACGGATCGGCCTAGACAGCTCACCCCCGCGCCATGAATTGCGCAGTAATTCAAATTGCTCGACCGAATAACTCACGATGAACCACTTTCATTTGCATTTGCAACCATTTTGCAGTGAAGTACGCGTCCTCCTCCTCTGCAGTTTGCTATCCCAAGCTTCTCGGCCCATTCCAAAGTCCTCCCGCATCCCAGACTTGTCTAGAAGCACCTTGACGTCCTCCAGAAGCTGGCAAAGCTTTCTACAGGAAGGAGCTCTACAGGAAACCCAACATAGCAGAGAAACCTGGACTGTCTACGTCGAAATTGGCAATTCAAAGAGAGGTAGGCTCAAACACAGCATTCCCGTGCATAATATTTCGAAAGGTGGTTAATTCAACGTGCTGGAGTAGGAGAATTAAAAGCAAGTCTGTCTGTGGTTCAAGAATAGTGGTTTGCCTATGTGATACATGGAATTTTTCAGTGGGTTCTACATCTAATTCTCCTCCACGGTTCCTGTTAGCAAATTCCTCCTATAGAAACAATAAAAACCACTGTAAGGGTAAGCCTGTGTGTAAAGAATGTGATTTTTATGTGGTTAGGGATAAACATTAAGCTCTGCACTCTGTCTATAAGAGCCTAATTCCCTTTTGACAGTCGAGTTTTGGGTAGCAACAACGTTGTAACCAGGGAATTGATATAAAGTGACCTATAAACACTTGAGGGATATTGTCTTCAACGTTCTGGGGAGGAAACCATACATAGAATTCCTCTTCTAATCAGAGCACAAGCCAAAACAGAGCATTTTTCACCATGCCAGGAGGGTTTATCAGAAAGGAACCCTCAGATTCCAAGAAATTGTGAGAAACTCCTAAGGTGGTAGACCTATTTACCCGTGCAAATTGGATGACCTTTTGTGACAAAATTCAAGGTCATGATGATGAGATAACAGAGGAGTTCCTAAGGTCCCTGCAGCCTAAATCAAAGACACTAGCCACTGTAAATTTCAGAGGGTTGATCCTAAAGCTCACCCCACAACTCATTAGTCGAGTCACTGATCTGCCATTAGGGATACCCTGGGATAAAGAGGAAAGGAAATTAGGCCAAAAGGCCAAAAAGGAATTCTTCCTACCAGAGGAACAGTTTTCAGAGGATAAGAATGGGGTCCGAAGAGCTAGCCTACAACCATTTTGGAGTGAGGTCAACCTTCAGATTATGAAATATATTACCTGTGAGGGCCGGTTCAGTATTGTATACGGTTATCACTTCCAGTTGCTAACTAAACTCAGACATAAGATGGATTTACCCACAGAAAAAAATTTAAGCATCCCCTACTTCCTCCTACAATCATTGATTGAATGTGGCACAAAACTGAAGGAAGGGACACCAGACCAGCTGGCCCATCATGGGCTTATCAAGCTTCTAGTAGAAGATGCCCTCCATACCTATACTGTCCCTCTCTCATGGGAGATTTTTCGCAATATGTCCAAGGATGATGATATCCGAATTCTGGCCGAGGAGCTCACTTCCTCCAGCAGTGAGGAAAAGGAGCACATCAAGGTAGAAGAGAAAGCCAAGGGTCAGGAAACCCTAGGAAGACCACCACAGTAAGGACAAGAAAAGAAACAAGAGAAAGGCCAAGCTGCTGAGGCCAAAACCGTGGGTGGAAAAATGACACAGACACCAAGGGAGAAACGATTGCAAATCAGGGCAGAGAGGACTGAAAAAGTCCAAGCAAGCAAGGGCACACCCAAGGCAGCCATAGCAAAACTAAAGGAGTAGACACCGCCAGCCAAGTAGGCCAAAACATTGCAAACTGGTTCTACAGGAAGCCAGAAGGCCGTTTCTGTAGGAAGCCCGAAAACTGTTTCTACAGGAAGCCAGGAAACAATCAACACAGGACTTTCTACAGGAAGTCTGGAAAAAGGGCAAGGGAAGGAAGAATCTCCTGAGATTCTAGCTAGGGAGGCAGCAGCTGTGCTAGCCACCCTCACCACATCTCCAAATCAAAAAGAAAAGCGGAAGAGGGAGCCTTCCATGTATTTTAAGGCAAGAAGAAGCACGAGGATAAAAACTAGCAGACCAAAAGAGCAACAGTCCAAAGGGCCAATTACAATTGTAGACACCCCAGCCAAACAAAAGACATCCATCACATATGAGTGGGGAATCCCAAAGACATCCACATGGAAAGAAAGGATGGAAAAGTTGGACTCAGAGGCCTCTCTATAGGATGTTAAGGCTGTTCTATAGGAAACACTGGCTAGGCTGAAGGAGACCGAAAAGATGGAGGAAAAAGCATCCAAATCATCATTGAAGGAAGAGAAGTCTGAAACCATTATGGAACCAAGCCCCTAGTCCAGCCTGGGCTCCTACTATAACTTCTTAGAGGCCGGGAAGATCATTCCCCAAAAATTCATAGTGCCACTTTTCCTTGCACTAGAGGAAGAGAGAGTGAGGACCCACACTTGGATGAAGATCACTAAATCCAAGGGTGTGGTAGATATAGGTCCTTTGGAGGAACAGCTCAAGGAGGCCCAAAAAGAATTGGCAAGGGTACGACATGTAGAGAGCTACCAGCAGGCCAAGCTACGAGAAGAAAATGAGCTGCTTAGACAGCAGCTACAGTTGCAGGGACAGAAGAAGGAAGACAGGCCTCACCTCTTGGGAGAACAATAGCAACAGGAGGAGGCCACAATAGCCAAAGATACCACAGAAGAACAACAGAGAAAGGAAGAAATGTAGGCTGAAATTGAGACACTAAATCGATAGCTACAGGGAAAAGAATTGCAAGTAGGCCTAGAGATACAGTCTCTAAAACAACTGATACAAGAGAAGGAGGCCCAACTGGCCTGCATGGCCAGTTGGGCAATGGAAGCTCTGCAGTGTAGGCAGCTGGCCAAATCCTACGCCCTATACCTCAAGGATCAGTGGCTGCAATTTCAGATCAACACTTTGGCACAGAGAGGTATCACTCAATTCCAAAACCCCCAACAATTCATGGCTTTATGTGACAGTCGTTCGTCAGAGGACAAAGCCAAACTATCAGTGTTCTACCTACACAACTTGGCCCTTCCCAACATGACCTCGTGGGACCCCAACACCACAATACAGGACATGCAACTTATAGCCATGACCTTGTGGCTAAATCATGAAGAAAAGAGAGCAACAAAGGTCAGAAATGTCATGGACTGGGAACTACAAGAACCGCTATTGATTAGAGCAGAGGCAGGGGATCCCTCAACATTAATATCCGCCCACCAGCACTTGGAAAACGACTCTCAGGCCCTGCTAGATTACATGGATCATCAAGCTCAAGCCATAGCACATTTTGAGGACATGGAGCGACTATTGGGGGACAACTGTGTTCATGCTTGCACCTGTAGGTGGAACACATTGTCCCACAGCCTAAAAATCAGAGAATACCACACCCCAACTAGAATGAGGGAGGCCTTAGCATGAGTAACTCTCTACAAAAATTCCATGCAGAATCTTCAGGCCAACTGGATAGGCCTCAAGTTAAGTCCACCTTTGCTTTTGCGGCTACTGGAAGGAGGCACAGAAGAGGAGGAGCATAGGGAGTGGGAAGAAGTGGAAAGGAAGGCCGGATTTCATGACAGTGAAGAAGATATCACCTCAGAGGCCTGGGATGTGAGGGAGGCAATCAAAGCAATCAAGGATGAGGAGTTGGACTAGTTTCTCAGAGGATGAGCAACCCATTTAGCAAGGGGGTGATGATGAGCCCCGAATTGGGTAACTTATTGGGCTCATTTTGCCTAATTGTCCTTGTTCAATCGTCCATTTTTCATAGATTATGCATGTTTTTTAGTATGTTTATGTTATTTGAACGAATAAGGGTGGTCACTCTAGCTAGGAGGCTAATACGTGGTTATTTCAGGTTTTTTGGACAAATGTTGGAGCAAAACCAAGCAATTATGGGCTAGGTGACAGCCAAGCTTGAGGTGAGGATTCATAGTGGGTTGTCTCTGACATTAAATGGCCCTTCTTCGAGATCCCCACCCTCAACTCTGAGCTCACAGGCCACCAAAACGAATCCTAAAGGAAGCCAAGCAGATTTGGGAAGAGTGACTATTTACTAGCAATTGGGGCAGCCAAGTCCCTTGAATTTAGGAGGCCTACTAGGCCCCTCGTAATGTATAAATAAGAAGGCATCAACCTTCATAGTTTACTTTTGGAACTGTTGTATTTTTTTCACTATAGTGCTGTCACTTTCAGCTCGTTTTCTTATAGCCACTGTGGTATAACTTTTTGGTGATGATTATTTTTTGATAATGACAAGCAGTTCTATTTCGCATCAGCTCTGAGTTCTTTATAGGGCCCGTAGCTCTTAGGGTTGGGCCCAACCTGATAGATAAGGCCTCCTTTATGTATCGTTATTTGTCCTTTATGTATTTGCAAAATCATTTCTGTTAGGTAGATTAAATCGTGATGATTAACTAGGTCATTGTTGATGGCTAGAAAGGCTTTTGATGTTCAGATTAAGTTGGTAGGATATCAACAGGGAAAAAGCTTCAGAAAAAGGCCAACGAGCACCTTTGATTTCACCTCTCCCTCATAGGATCAGGGCTTGGGATCAAAGTGACCTTGTTTCCCCAAAAAAAAACACTAATTTTGCTTTGCCATGCAATCACTAGTGTATGATTTTCGTTTGCAGAAGTTCGTTACATGTTCAAATCTTTGAATGCTTCATTTCATAGTTAATATACATGGTTTCCTTGCAAATAAAGCTTTTCTTCATTCTCTTTACTGTTATCTAGATCAGATTAGGTTGGCATAACTAGGTCTTTGATTTCTTGCAAGTCTTTGTTGGTTCAGTTGGAAATACAAATTGCAGAGCACCCGTACCACTTATCCATCCACCAAAACTCCATCAGACCCATCTGCTCCATCCCTTAACTTGGTTTCTTGCCTCACGTTTGCCATTTTGCCCACATAACCCTACCTTTTTGTGCAACATTGCTTCAGCCCTCCTTGAACAAATCCAGCCATCTGCATCTTCTCTCAACTCTATCCACTAGTCCCTGGACCACATCAAACCCCTATCCTACCTCCATACCCACTCCTTCATCTTTCTTCATCCATCCATCCTCCAAAACCCCATTTCTAAACATCCAGTAGAAAATCACAGCACATCCTGTAGAAATTCCAAAACATACTGTAGAACCCATGCAGACTTCTTGTAGAAGCTCACAAATGAGGTTTCTTGAGAGCCAAACTCTGTGAAACTCTCTGGAAGGTTGTTAGCGACCCCTTAGGCCCTCTCTGAACCTTCCCGACCTCTTCCAAGCATTTCCTCTCATCGATCCATCTCTGCACAGTCAAAACAGTGAAAGCACATGCATGATAATTCTGACAACTTATTCAAAAATACAAAAAGATGTTTTCTTCAGATAGAAGTAGCTTAGACACATGTATTTTAGCTTCCTAGAAGTAATGACATCTCTTTCAATATCTTGCATCCTCTTTTTCAGATCAGTAGGACTAGCTGGTAAAATTAGGGTTTGCTAGGGTTTGCGCTTTCTTTCAGCTTTTCAGTTTCTCTTCGCAAGAAAATTAGCTTCCTTCGAGTTAGCTTCCATCCATCAGTTAATAAGATTCTTCTTAGAGCTCATAGAAGTTGGCTTGAGCCCCTAGCAGACTTGTGCCAGCTGACCAAGTGACAACTGCAGCAAGAGCTAGTACTTGTGCATACAACACCGTCGCTTCCAAGTTTGTTACGAACTACGAGGTTGATAAAAGTAAAGAAGGGAGTCCCATGAGTTGCAGCATTATTGCTGCAATACTGGAGCTCACCACATGGATAGCTTAATATTATGCCACTTTCCATATAAATTTATGGTTCTTCTATTTTCAACCATCACTTAACACTCTAGTGTTGGATATAAGAATTAATTCAATTCCTTGGCTATCTTACAATGAATAAAATTATGGGTACTACTGAAATCAATCAACATTATTACCTTTTTCTTCTTAACATGTCCTCCTATCTTGAGAGCTTGAGGAGTCGTATTCCTTATAATGCATTACAAGATATGGTTAGATTAATTTGTTCTTTCTCTAGGGTTGGTTCTTGGTGTATATCCTCTTCTTTTGACATTTCTTGTTCCTTTTCTTCCTCCTCTTCTCAATCTATGTAAAATAATTTATTCTCATCACACTTATGACTTTTAGTGTATTTTCTATAACAACTGTAACAAAGCCCTTTTTCTCTTTTTCTCTTTTTATTGTTGTGGTGTGAAACTTGTAGGTTGTGGAAGGCTAGGAACAACAACACTTCCATGTCTATAGTTCTGGGTGGTATTCTTCCTTGTTTCCATAATTTACTTTCAATTTTTCTTGCCAACCTGAATGGCTTCTCCAATGAATTAGGTTCCCAAAGGAAAACCTCATGTTGGACATTATCCTTTAAGAGTCCCTAGGAAGATATCAATCCTATGCTCCTCTGGAATATCATTTACCCTTATAAGCAAATTTTGGAAGTCTTCAATGTGCTCCACCATTGAACCCTTTTATTTGAGATTTATCAATTGGATAAATAAGGTTTTTATGTTTGTATCCTCATAATGTGTTATCATTTCATTCGTAAAAATTGACCAAGTGATAATTTGTTTATAAGAGAAAAGCCATCAATACCATACAAATTGATTGGGTTCTAAATATAAAGTTGCAATGTGTACATTTTGTGTGTTTTGGGCATTATGGAGATCAAACTATTCCTCCATCTATAGTTTCCATGTTACGAGATCCTTGCCATCAAACTTCCTCATATCAATCTTTGGAATATGGTGGGTCTTCAATCCAACATTAGCATCTATGAAATCATGATTAACATTTCTTTTGTTCTCATCATGAGTTTCCTCTACTAACCTTTTTCCATTAGGAAAATTTTCTTGTAGCAACTTTGTCAAACCTTCCTTCAAACCTTCCATGTATTTCTTCAAATATTCCATGCTTCCTTTCAGTTTTGATCAATTTCAACAAAAAAGTGAAATGGAAGAGACATGAATATGTCCATACATTTATTGGTTCAAATAGTAGTACAACTGCTAGAAGGATTGATTTACAAGAAGAAGAAATTTTTGCGAGAATTTTTTAAGAAGTTTGAGATATAAATTTATACATAAACCAATTGTTCTCATAGATATCAATGGTAGGGCCTGCAATTCAAAAAATTCCATGAAATTTTTCGACTTGGAACCATTTTGTCAATAGTTGATTTTGCAGAAAATTACACATTTGTTGCACAATATGAAATACGAAGTGAATATTATCATTCTAACCGAGTCTCTATTCTTATCCATGTTCTATATAGACATGATGAACAAAATTTTGATCATATAGAAAGCACCATTGAGAATTGACAAGTTCTTAAAGAATATCACTTTTATTTCAGTGACAATCGTACACATGATACACACTTTATATGACATTGCTTTGATTATATTTTTGACTCATTGAAAGGTCGTGGAATAAAATTGAATGAACACTATATACGATTAGATGGATGTGTAATTTAATTCAAATCTTCATGATTATTCTTTTGGTTGTGTCACCATCATATTAAAACCAACATTAAATATTGTTGGAATTTCCTTGAGACTGGTCATGGAAAAGGAGAACATGATGGTTTCAGGGCATGCATAAAATGAGCACTTCGAAGATATCAAATGGACCACTCTAAAAACCACCTTGTCTCAGTTGAACAAGCTGCTCAATTGGTGCACTAAGCCATGAGACCAACCCATCAAGGGAATGTAGGTATGTACATATATACATTAACTTGCATACATTTTTAATATATGATCATTTTTATTAATTTTATAATTTGAAGCATTTATAATTTATATAGATTGAATGATATCATGATCATTATTTTTTATATATAAATTTTATTTTAAATAACATATTTAAATTCTTGTTTGAATTTACTATAGGTATTTTTGGCATATTGGAGTCCAACATGTAGTTAGATTGATTGCATATGAAGCTGAAACAGTAAAAAGGAATTCAAAATTGCATTCAATTAAAATAAAGGAGTACTGAAATGTTTTCATTTGATAAAAGAAAAGAATCTTTCTTTTGTCATGCTTGCATAGAGGACACACAATTCAATAATGTTTGTGAAAACAATATGTATGTAAAAGCTTGGCAACGTACAAAACTAAATACAAAGTGGGAAATATCAGTTGCAAGCATCAAAAATATGGAATCAAAGGAGACTATAGTGTCACATGAAGGTGATCAAGTTTCTAATAATTTTAGAGAAGGTAACATTTCAATTTCTTTCTATATATATGTTTTATGGTTTTAAAATCATTGTATAAGTATCTAGATAATAGTTAATTTATAGATCTAAATAGATAATAAAATTATGTCCGTGTTGATAATTATTTTCTTGTTAATTATGATATGAATTTACACTTATTTTATTGTGCATGAGATGTTTTTGTTGTAGTTGCACCCATCAACAAAATAGAAAATGTCAAGTATTATTTGATGTGGTGCACTAAACGAAAGATGAAGTTATTAGAATATTATGATGATAACAGTTTTATATACGAAAGAGGGTCTATTATATTGAAAGGTTATTTTATCTAAGAAACTCATTAAGCTTAGAGTAATGTTTAGTTTCAAGAATATTAACTTGATGCCATTAGTTGTCAATATAGTCACTTGGTGTGTGCAACACGCATAAAGTTGATAGATGTTTGATAAAAAAGAATAGAAATTTTAAAAATGGAGAATGTCAAAAGTTGGCCATGAAGGGATCACTGAGGATGGCATTCTATTAGAAAATTTTTAATAGAAATTCCCAACAATCTCTTCACCTTGTTTTCATCTTTGAGAACTTAGATTTCAAGTACATTTTAGTCTTTCTTTTTGTGCACTCTTAAGTTCCATTCTAGCTAGTACTAAGTATTACAAACTTGTTTTCATTAATATGGCACAACTTTATTGTTAGGTTAAAAATAAATTCAAATATCTCCCAAATACTACTATAATGTAAGGATGTAGCATACCACAATTTTCATCTTTGTTGTTAATTGTACAACTATCATGTTTGCATTGCATTTTTCCTTTTTATGGACCATCATTTTATCTTTTCAAATATTTTTATTGGTATCTTAGTACCATGTTTTATAAAGAAAATTTATAGTATGTTTTCATGAACAACTTTATATGAAAATTTAACTATCAAGTGACATCCGTAGTAGTATATATATACATGAATGCAAAATGTGCATACCATATTTTATAATGCAATTTTAAGTTATGATTGTTTTAGATATCTACAACATTATAATATTCATTCAAATGCAAGATGTACCATGTTTTGTAATTTAAATTTTACTAAATATTCATTAAATAACTTGACAAAAACATCTTTAAACAAAACCTATGAATAATCTGCTAACATTATAAAAATGATCATGCAAAATGTACCAACTAAATCCAAATATACTTGCATTGCTACACATTCATAAACTAAAATACATGTAAAACCTTTTTTAGCATCAAACCATGCATCATGCAAATTGTACCATGTTTTAAAGTGCAATTCTATAGTATGTTTGGATGAACAACTTTACATTAAAAGTTAGGTATCAATAACATCCATAGTGGCCTTTCTATACATGAATGCAAAATGTATACGATATTTTATGATGAAATTTTGAATTATGATTGTTTTAGATGAGTGAAAATGTGAAGATGGTTTACACTTTTGGGCCTAATGCGACGATGTAATTTCAAAATTTTACTCTTTTATTGAATTGAAGCTGTCAAAATTCTTATAATCTTTGTGAATTTCGATTGGAGTAAAAATACAATCTGTACAGAACTATATTGTTTTCCTAATGATATTTTTACAAAAACATTTCAATGTGATATAATATATATCAATTTTTTATTAAATTAAATCCTAGTCCCTACAATTTTTGTACATATTAATAGGTATACATGTGTCCGTGTGAAACAACTGTCATATATATATATATATATATATATATATATATATATATATATATATTATATATATATATATATAAGCATGATCTACAAAGACAGAAATAATTTATGAATATTTAAACTTTTTTTTTTATGTTAAATTATATTTTTTTATTATTTTTGGAAGTTGACGAATAAATAATTGAATTGCATTTTATAGATGCATGCATTCACGTACAGTTTGTTTCTACTATTTAAATAAATTAGAGGACCTATCAATCATTAAGGAATTTTAGGAGGTTTTTCACGATGAGATCCCAAGATTACCTCCTGGTGGAGATATATATTTCTCCATTGATGTAGTACCAAGTGAAACCTCGGTATCTAAAGTCCCTTATAGAATGAGTATTCCTGAGTTACTAGAATTGAAGATGTAGTTATAAGAGCTAATTGATAAAGGCTATATCAGACCCAGCATCTCACCATGAGGGGCTCCTATGTTATTTATAAAGAAAATAGATGGCTCATTTAGAATGTGCATCGATTATTGACAATTAAATAAACTAACCATCGAAAACAAATACCCGTTGCCCCATATTGATGATCTGTTTGATCAATTAAGAGGGAAACAATATTCTCAAACAATGATTTGAGAATCGGGTATCACCAACTGAGAATAAAGGATGAAGACATTCGTAAAATAACTTTTCAAACCATGTCACTATGAATTTGTAGTGTTACCATTTGGCCTTACAAATAAACCCACAACATTTATGTTGTTAATGAATATCGTACTAAATAAGTACCTTGATAAATTTGTACTAGTATTTATAGATGACATTTTTTTGTATTCAAAAATGAAGAACACAAGGAACATTTGAGGTTGGCACTACAAAATTTAAAAGAACATCAATTATATGGTAAGTTTAGTAAAAGTGAGTTTTATAAAGACATAATACATTATTTGGGCCATGCTATTTCAAAGGAGGGACTATTGGTTGATCCCTAGAAGGTTATGGATATTCTTAATTGGCCTATACCCAAGGATGTGTCATTTATCCAGTCCTTCATGGGAATTACAGACTATTACTAAATATTCATAGAAGGATTCTCTAAATTAGCATCTCATATCAAATCCTTACAAAATAAAGGAACAAATTTTGAGTCAAAACTAAATGCGAGAGAAATTTTGACAAATTAAAACATTTTCTTATGCTGGTCCCTATTCTAAAAATTGCATACCCGGATAAAGAATTTTTTGTTTTCATAGATGTTTATTTCGAACGTTTAGGAAGATTTTTGATGCAGGAAAATTCAGTAGTGGCTTATGAGTCTAGAAAACTAAAATCACATGCAAATAACTACAGTATATGATTTAGAACTGGTTGTTGTAATACATGATTTAAAGATGTGGAGACAATACTAGTTGGGGAAGAAATTCACCTTAGTAATAGATCATACTAGCTTGAAATATTTTTTCGCCAACCAAATATTAATGCTAGACAAGCTAGGTGGATGACCTTCCTCAGTGGATTCAAATTTGATATCAAACACGTAAAATGAAAATAAAATAAAATAGAAAATGATTTGAGTAGACATGCACATACTCTAATGGGAATATATGTTGGCAGTCTTAGTACAAATTCCACATAGTGGATTAGAAATTTAATACAATAAGATCATAATTATCTAGAAATTAAAGAGAAATTGCAAGAAACATAAATTCCAGGTTATGTTAAAAAACTAGAAAAATTTCTACCTTAGATTGTATGTGTCGAATGTGAGTGCTTGAAAACAAACAATATTACATTAATATCATAAGAAATCCTATGTTGGGCACCCAGGATATCAAAAGATGATAACTGCACTAAGGAAGGAATTCTATTGGTGAAGAATGAAAATAGAGGTAGCAGAGTACTTGTCTAAATTCTTATAACTTTAATAGGTGAAGGTAGAACACGAACACCCAACATGACTATTAAACCCACTATCCATTCCTCAATGGAAATGGGAAGTGATATCATTAAATTTTATTATAGGACTACCAAAACAAGATGGAAACATGACTCCATCATGGTAGTTGTATACACAATAAGCAAGGAATCACACTTTACACCAGTGAAATCTACATATGGAACAACTCAAAGTTCCAATATATAATGAAGGAGATATTATGACTACGTGGAATATGAAAGATGGTAGTGTCTGACAAGGATGCTAAGTTCACTTCCAAATTTTGTAAAGATTTATTTGGAGGGATGGGAACACATTGAAATTTTAGCAAAAACATATCACCCCAAAATTGATGGGTAGGTAGAGAGAAGCAATCATATTTTGGAGGATATGCTAAGAATGTACATCATGGACATGCCTACTAAATGGGAAAATTTCTTACATGTAGTAGAATTTTCCTACAACAACAATTACCAATCTTCAATAAAAAATAGTCCTTTCAAAAGTTTTATATGGCAAAAAGTGTCACACACCTCTTTGCTAGAGTTAGCCGAAAGAGAGGTTAATACTCGGGCTAGATGCATTACAAGAAATGGAATGGGTGGTGCGGAAAATTAGACAAAACAAAAACTATATAGGATAGATAGAAAAGTTATGTTGATAAAAGGAGAACTCATAAGGAATTTAAGGTTGGATATCATGTATATCTAAGAGTTTAACTGAGGAAAAGTACCTTATGAACTGGGACATGTACCAAACTAGCACCATGATTCTATAGGCCTTTTGAGATTTTGGAAAGAGTTGGGCCAATAACATACAAGCTGGCATTGGCCAACCATATTAAAGTGCGCAATGTTTTTCATGTATCTTTGTTGAAAAAATATGTCCATGGTAATTCTCGTATAATTGATTGGAATTTGATATAGGTGTAACTAGAGGGAGATTTCCTGGTAGAGCGACTCTGCATATCAGATTGAAACAAGATGTTTCATTGGAATCAAGTCATCACTTAGGTTAAAGTGCAATGGACAGACTTTACACCTCAAGAGGCTACTTGGGAGTTATAGGGGAAAATGTGAGAAGCCTATCTAGCCTTGTTCAGAAGGGAGGAAATGGGACAATGAACACCAAGGATGATGTTGAATAAAAGCGGGGAAAGATGTAATACCCCTGTATTATGTATGTTAATGCCTTGTTAGTTTTAGATTGGACTGTTTTTAGATTTCATAGTTGGAAAACGATGATGGATTAGAAATGCATGTGAAAAATAAGTTACTGTGATGTCCTAAATAGTTTTATTAATAAATAAAATGTTGGAAATTTCTTGGGAAAGGAACACTAGAGTTAATAAATTCTTAGCAAGATTTGGAAACCACTATTGGTGGATAAGCTCAAAATCATCTTCCCTTACATGACTGCTAAAAATCCCTAGGAGGCAACAAATAAGATTTAATATGATGGGAGATAAAATCTATTAAATCGCTTATCTATAGAATGATGCTAAGTATGGGTGGAATAAAGTGTTGTGGGAGAGAAAGGAAGGAATTGAAGAAAAAGAAGAAAACACCTTTTTCATATAAAAAAAAAAGAAAAGAAAAGAATAAAGGCCAACCAAGTGGGTTGGAAAACCACAGAAAGAGAGGGACACTGCTAAAAACAATCTACTAGGGAAGAAAATGTCTAAACTACATATTTAGGAATCAAAGGGGTTGTTGATTCCAATGGAAAAATATCTCAACTCAGAAGGACCTGGTGGATCAATTCATGATTCAGTGGATAATGTTATTCTCAAGTGTAGTGTCAGCATTGGACATGGTTAGAATTTCTTTGGGCCCTTAATTTCTAAATGTATTGATTTACTATTGGTGTACACAAAGAATTTAATTAAACACATGTCTGTGCACATACAATAAGAAAGGAAATGCGTGCATGCGATCTATATATGTGTTTGTTATTTGGTTTAAGTAAATTGTTATTTGTACATCTCAATATCTATTGAGTTATGACTCATGTATGAATGTGTTCTGTAAATTCTATGATGCAGGCTATGCATATCTAGTGGTAAAACATGGTAGATAAAATGGGTGCATTAAATTCCTTGGTTAATTATCTATATATGCTAATTTTTAGAATAAATGTTTATACGTGGCTCTGAGCACCAAGAAATTTATTTTTCCCTATGCTTACGAAATGGCCTCATATTTTAGTTCTTATTCCTATAGAAATATGATTAAATAAGACAATGATGTTGTCCATGAATTGATGGGAATTTCAATTACTATGAATTTCATCTCCTTCGATTTCGCATGACCTAGATGAAGTTAGATGGTAAATCTATCAAAATGTATAATGTAGATGTGTTCCTAAGAGCTAGGAACTGTTGAGACTTGTATGAATTTAAGTAGAAATCATACATATGATTTGGGTGTAAATTCATTCCCTCATTGTGGGAGTTGGATGTCGATTTCACTTAAGGGGCTATTTTAATTTAATTAAGAATTTAGTGCTTCTAATGGGAAGGATAATGAATATATATATATATATATAATATAGAATAAATTTGCAACACACCGACCTGAATATGGACTAATAGGTGCAAGGTGATGAAAATATTAAGTAGTTCCGGAAGAAATTATTGTTAGGGGATACATGAGCATTCCCTTGCAAGAGAAAAGAGTACACATGATTTCTTGATACAAATATGTTATAATTCCATTAAAATCAGATGTAATTGTGAGTAAAATTTCTTAATTTCCGATCAAATGTATATTCCAAAACAGTCAATAAAGTAGAACTAGAAGGAAAAAAATAATTAAGGTTCCTCTTGGATGACATGTAGCCAGCAAAATGCTTCCAAAATTAGAATACAAATTACGGGGAGGATTATAATTTATAGCGGTAAACAAAGTCACAATTAAACCCATCACATTAGTAAACTATCCGACAACATCCAATTGGTTGGAGCACTCGAAGAGCTGCTACTACCATGACACGCGTATGCGCCTACATACACACGCCATCATTTCACCGCCATAAGCTTGTCATTAGCAATGTGTCCCAGAAATATACTAATATCACATAATCTATTGACAAGAGCATAAGGGAAAGATATTATTGTATTTCCCACCAAGAATGAGATTCCAATTAACTGCAGAAAAAAAATACATTAAAAACATAGTGAGCATGTTAAAAGAAACTCCATAAACAAGAATTGAGGGCATGTTAATGCCTTTGTAATATAGTTCATATGAATTAGCACTAAACCCCACTATAACTAATATAAATCGAGACTATGAGATAAACCCCAAAAATTTCTTGGTAAAAATCATGTGGAATTCATAGCAAGCAATATAAAACTATGGCCTTAAAAATAAGCTAGTTAGGAACAAAAGGAGACAGAAATTCCATGCTAATATACCCTCACAAACATCCAACTTATATGTGTATAAATTATATAAAATCACATATAATACACGTGGTACTGATACCAGGTATAAATAGACTAAATAACGTCATTGAGGATTATACAAATTCAAGCCACAGACCGTTTAATAATAACACCAAGAAATAGATTTCTGGCCAAATGACGAGTCGCACATAATGAACTTTCAGAAGAATTTCAACACTAATCCTCCCACCATGAAATTCGAAGTAAGTGGACATCAAATGTGTCTTCGTACCAGGGAAAAGCGAGTAAAGCCTTGAGTACATGACGAGGATGGACCTAAGAGAAGTGTGTAGGACTTAGAGCGTAGACAGTAACCTCGATTAGGTGAAAATAAATGTGAGGGATAACATCCTTATATTTGCAACCATGGGAGCAAGAAGAATTGTAAGGTTAAGCATTAAGAAAAAAATTAATAAAATTGGAAAAAGGGGATTTACAGGTAATTTCAATAGTAACTTTAAGGAGGTAGTACTTATAGGTATACAAACCCTCTACACACCATTCTTGCATACGAGGGTGGCATTCAAAACGTTAAAGCCGATAGGATGCACCCAAAATGACGACGAACAAGTGTTTTCCAGGGTATGAGGACCCTTCAACGATAAATTCAGAAGTTGTAGGGTGTAAATTTTCAGAGGGACACAAAAAAGAGAAAGCAGAAATGATATTTTCCTTGATTTTTACTTTGGATGTGGTCCAGCTGCTCATGCATAAATCCTAAATCACTAGTTTACCTCATATGTCAATGCAATGTACCTAGAAATAAACTGTTGAAGTTGTTAGTAGCAAAGATAGAGATCTTAAAGAGGTAAATGAACCAAACACGAAAAAAGAAGGGGAGAAACAAATTTGGTAACCCCAACTACTTGAAGGACAAGTAGTCGAAATGTTAAGAGGGACAAATCCTGATATTTTGTTGAGCTGCATAAAAAAAACTCAGCCGGTATGAGGAATGGGCTCGGAAACCCACAATTAGGAAGGAACAACATCAAGAAGGAAAAAAGTAAAGGAATGTGAAACCGGTAACTGCAATACACTCATTAACCAAGCCAAGTTAAAACAAACCTGCAAATTTGTGGTAGACCACTAGATGCGTGCATGGATAATGTTATGCCATGGTACTTGTGAAATATTCCAGGTGCTAAAACTATTGTGGAAACTCAAAGTGAAGAGGTGTTGCGATAGCACCAATATCAGTCGATGATAAAAAGAATAAAAGTAAAAGTAAAATATCTCAAGTGTAAAGTTAGGGTTAGGGTCGTTTAATCCTCACCCTTGATTGTCCAAATCCCATCCTCATTGTTCGTCGATTCGTTCAGGGAGATCACATGATGAAGAACTTCATGTGATCAAGGTGGACGTGGCCATCGCTGGTTAGCTCATGGAATTCCAACAAGGCACGGTTATCAAAACTAAAGTTTCCATATGAAAAATGAATAAGCATTATAGACTGAATCCAATTTTCACCTATATGGTTTTCAAATGGTCTAAGTACCACCACAACCTCAAGATTTCATTACTGTAGCCTTGTACATAATAATTTCAATAGATATGCAACAAACTATATGTAACGTCTACTACTGTAGCCTTGTACATAATAATTTCAATAGATATGCAACAAACTATATGTAACGTCTACTATGGCATATTAAAGGTAAAAGGTACTGGGTTAGGTGTTTCCCAAGCTAATGGATGTCCTTGTACATTAAATTATATGATAGGTACGAGTATCCTTTAGGGTCTTCGCAGGGAAAAGGATAATACCTAGTCATGTGAATGACAAACCCATACTCAACATTATATTGACTTGGTTGGTAACATAATGAAAGTATAAACCCTAAAAATTATATTCACTACCATGTTTAAGCCACTTCGCTGAGTATAAACCATAACTAAAAGCATGTTCTTACGGAAGTCATTACCCATAAGGATGAACAACTAAAGTAGGAGTAATCTAGTTACTTGAGACCTTTATTATTGATAACTTTATTATTTATATGGGATCATTAGCTCTTGAGAGGGGATATGAGATAATTTAGAGTTTTTTAGTACTATACTCGGGTCATTATGCCGTAAACATCATTAAGAGGAAATCCCAACCTTATACTTTAAAGAAATATTTTCAATATTCAAGTTTAATGATTACATCTCAAATATGGATATTTAGGAATTAGTAATGTTGAATGGAGGAGGCCTAAATATCAGTCCTTAAAGGAAGCTTTTATTAGTCTAAGGTGAAGAAGGAACCCTCAAAAACCCACACATAACCTCCTTAGGGTATCCATAGCTTATAATTTAGAAGGTTTATTCTATTATGTTGTCTTACGTAGTTGGTATGTATCCAAAGCGATTGGAAATTATCTAACAAATAGGGTCATGCCTTAGGCCTTAAAAAATATTTGAGGCATATAAAATCATCAACAATTCCTCAAAGTATCATATATGACCTACGGAGGTTATCCTTTCTCTTCTTCTCTTTACAAAGGGCATTAGTTCCCTCCCAATATTTTAAGGATTAAGTATATGTCCTAATCCCTTGATAGGGATAAAAGTTCAAATATGATGCCACAAACCACCTCACATAACATCTCAAAGTTTTAGGTAGTTTCTAGTGCTCAAAGTTCATCAATGACACATAAAACCAACATAGATGAACTCTTGAGGGGAGGTTTGGAGTTCAAGCAAGAACATGGGCATCATTTGTATATTTTTAACATTGTGTATATGTATTGGGTACTTGGGCATGATTGATAGAAGAAAATTAGAAATTAGGTCCTAAGGGAAGATTCTAGGAATATGGTAAAAAAACAACATGATAAACCACAACAAAGACCATTCAAGGGTATCCCTAGTATTTATATAGAAATAGTTAACATTACAGGTCTTGAACCATTATGTATTAGGATTTGAAATTTGGATAGGAAATGCATATTGAGTGGCCACAAAGGACCTTTACAAGGTGTTCATGGTCCCTTTATGGGATACGTAACCTTATGAATTCTTTGACGTTGTGTATAAGAATATGCACCCTAGTTATTGTTATGGAATAAAACCCAATAATGATCTCCTAAAGGGATCTTCTAGGTTATGGGACCAAGAATGACACCTTGAAACTCCATAAATGATCTCTTAAGACAATAATTTTCCTCCGTCTCGGTATTTAGATGCCACAAAATCTTTTTAGCATAAGGTATACGTTTCAAAAACCTTGAAATTATAATATGAATGTGGTCAATAAACACGTGGTATCCTTCTTAGGAACACATGTACAGTCTCAACCCCATGCATGCTCCTTCTCATGGACATGCATATCTTCTAAAGCATGTGCATGCTCCTTAAAAATGTGCATATGGTTGAAAGAGTAGCTTCGATGTAAATCACATGCAGACAAACATTTGTCGACGCGTTTCGAACCAACCAGTGTGGTTCATCGTTAGGACAAGTTGAAGAAACAGATCCAGCGTAGCATGTTAAATAGTCTGAGCAGAGATTCCAACGGCTAATTTACCATCTAAATCTGACTAAAGGACCCAGGTCAAAATTAATTTAATATTGTTCATAATTTAATATTATTATTAATAATTTATAATTTATTTT
>APFE030914480.1:3655-20598 GCA_000404065.3 Pinus taeda | reverse complement strand
TATTTGATATTCAAATATCTATATATGTATGTTAAAAAATTAGGATCAAAATAAATAGTATAATTAAAAAAAGAGTTAAAATAAATTATAAAGTACTAATCATACTCATAGCGATAATAATACTAATACTTGCATGTATGGTACTTGAGGGGACCTTTAGGCTATAATATTGGGTATGAGTGTGCATTCCACTATGTGCACTTTCCTACGCACTATATTGCCACTTTTTTTCTAATAAGCTTTGTTAAAGATCCGATAAGTATCATCGAGTGCTTAATGGAACATATATAAGTTATATGTTGAAAACGATAAACAGATAATATAACGAATTGTTGCATGTGAGATTCCATGCATAGTTATGGTTGTAACTTTCACATGGAAATCAAATAGAGAAACCAATGATTTCCCTTATTAATCTGACTACCCAATACAAAAATGGGAATGTTGAATGTGTATTTACTTACCAACCTCCATGATTCCATTGGAAAGACGGAAACCTCGGGATTTCAATCACATAACTGAGGGATTCATTTCATTTTAGTTTTTTTAAGACATAATTAGATGACCTAAGAATGAAACCATTCATGAAATATGTATTTTTTAATGAACCATCTACAACAAAGGTTTTATTTTCGGAACCGAAGTGGGAAAACAAACATGCAAGGAGAATTCATTATTTCGTATAAAATCATTTCAAAGTTCGAGTTATCTATTCAAAATGAAGATAATGATTCTTTCTTAATCACTACCCGTATTTGTGGATGAATTGGTATAAGGTAATACATGCGAGTTAGTGCAACATAAGCTTCACTCTCATGTCATATTAGTTGCAACGGGAATCTATAAAAATAACAATGTATGCGAACTATTTTTGGAAAGCATTATAAAAAGATGAATCATTGGAATTGCTTAGGATGCAAAATATCTAACTTCTATTTATAGAAAATTTATGGAAAATTAATATATTAATGTAGTTAACATTTTTTTAACCGTAATAGGTAAAATGGTAGATGATAGTTGCATATTATGTTATACTATTTTTCATTTTTTTAAACTTATATATTTTTAAAATTAATAGCGTTTATGAAGCCTTGAATTTACAAGGTCAAGCATTGACATTGCATCTGAGTGTCTTTTCGTAATCAATAAAAAAAATAAAAAAATTCTTGTTTTTGGATACCATGTATGTTCTTTTTAACATAGTTAAAAATTTAAAAGTTATGATGGATGTATTTCATAACTATTATATATGTATTTCATAACTATTAATAAAAATAGAAAACAATATGTATTATTTTTATTATATCATATTTATAAATAACCTACATATATTTTGCTATAAGTACGTATAGTTTTATCAACAATGAATATTACATAATATTTAATAATATGTATTAAATTAAATATAAGAAGATGAAGGTAAAAAAATATGTGTTTTTAGTTACTTAGCCTAAATAATTTGGTTTCATATTACAAATCTAAAGCCAAGGTATCTAGCTAATATTTATTAAATTAGATATAAGGAGATGAAGGTAAAAAAATATATGTTTTTAGTTATTCAACCTAAATAATTTTGTTTCATATTACAAATCTAAAACCAAGGTATTTAGCTCGTTATGCTTGTAGAGGAAATGAAGCCATCTTGTCACATTTTGAAATTTTTTATACGAACATTCACACATTTTTGTTACATGAACTCATAAGTTTACAAAGCTTCATTCACCTTTAGCAATAGAAACTATGTTTCAAACTGATATATTATCATTACGACTCATTTTTTTCTTGTTGGAATATTCAAGGCCTCTACACACATCCCCATTGTATGAAACAACCTAATGGGATACAAAATACCACTTTTGGGTCAAGGAACCCATATAGAGGATATATGTCATGGTTTTAGACCATGGGAATAATGTTTGAGGCTTGGAAGGTTCATTTTCCTATTAAGGCCATTGTACACCCATCGTTAATGTGAATGATAAATTGTATCATTATTCAAATAGAGGACAAAAATCTCATGGAAAGGCACTATGTGTTGTTGTAATGCATGTTTTCCTCTTTGAGTCTAAGAAACTATACCAAATGGCTAGAGATATTCTTACACTTCGATACTGAAAGTGAAAATAACTATTTGTTCTACTTAATGCATGATAATATCTATTGATAAATGACAAAGAGTCTAAATATGCGTGCCATATGTAAACTTTTGTGGTGTTTTTATGTTCTTTATAGCTCTTGAGAATTAGAAGTATCATTTAGGGCACAATGTTGTTGTTCTTGTCTTATGACCTTTTTCATAATTGTAGAGCCATTATTTGTGAATAAATAACCTAACCTAGTGCTCATAGGACCATTAAAAGAAACCAATACAAAACAAACATGTAATGTGGCAGTTCAAGGACTCACCCATGGTCATTTGTCCAACAAGGGCCACAGGCCGTAGATTCTTATTTTCCTCTCTTAATTATGGTCATGGACTTGAATCCATTAAATTATTTTTAAGACCTCATAATTTTTCCCATATTCAACTAAAATGTGAAATGACCATTAGAGAGGGTCCAAGTCCTTGTCTCTTTTTGTTGTTCATTTTTCTAATATAAATAAGGTTTAGTTAGGGATTAAGGTTATTACACCCCCTTGACTATTTTATTTCTTAACACATATCTCTAGTGCATAGAACCTACTCATTGTACATAAGGCACAATTAAAGGAAAATGGGTCATATAAAGTTCACACATGTTTCTTTGAATACTTGTTCAATGATCCTAATCTCAATAATATTTAATTAGTTCCTATGAGACTTTTTTTTATATCTTATAATGGTGAAGGACACATAAATTATACATGCTATTGTGTGCTAGCTTGAGAATCTTTTCATCATGCTTGAGCACAAGAAGTTATGTTACAAGTTTAGATCTTTTCCTTCCTCCTTCAATCAATGTTAAGGGAGTAAGGTTGATTTTCCCTATGAATACTAGTATGATTAATTCCTTAGTACCCAAGCATGGTGCATGAAACATCTTAGTGGCACTCATGTCCAACTATTAAGGAAATGACACCTTGGTGAGAGTTCATGTTGTTGTGCCTAAATATTGTTTAATCCAATTGATATCAAGAAGTTTCAACTAAAATTAAGTCCTTCCTTTATCCTTTGATCATGTTTAGGAATAAAAAACCATTATCATTTCGTAAAAACCACTAATGGGATAATTACTTGACATATAGGAAACTAAAGAACCCATATAAAGGACTTATGGGTTTCCTCATGGACTCATTCAAGGATCTTGATCCTAAGAAGATTAAAAAATACCCGAAGGAAATTTTTCTAGCCTCAACATATTCAATACCCTTTGATCCATCTAGAGTGCACAAAGTCTCCCAATGGAATCCATATTCAAGAAGCCAAACATCCCTTTGAGAATTTTTTGTGACAATGCTTGTAGGTGTTATCCTTGGAAATTAAGCCCAAGAAGTAAATTTATAGCCAAACACATAAAATAAGTGAATATAACTACAATTTATAGCCAAAAAAAGACAAAATAAGCATATATGAAACACATAACACAAAACATGATAAAGGAGTTCACCCTTCTCTTGGGCTACATCTCCTGATCCAGCTTCCAATGTAGGGCCTCTTTCATTAATTGCTCAAAATCGTTTTTACATACTTTTACATTTCTCAAACAGAAAAACTGATGTCTGCAATGGATTGAGCACTATCAGAAACCCCCATCTGGATTCTTTTTACACCTCATTTGGCCAAACCTTGAGTAAGTTATGCATGTTACCAGTTTTTCCAAATTTCTATGGCTAGTTATCCCACACTTCGACCCAAATTTGGCATGAGTGCCCTAAACCCAAAATGGTGTGAAAATATGGCCTACAATCTTGCCCAATGGGTGAAATTGTAAGATCGTTAATTCAACCATTAAGCCCCCCATTCTCAAAAATTTCGATCATGTTGGCGCATATGACCACATTGGGGGCCGAGATTCGAGGGCCTAACTCCATGCCCTTTGGTTTAGCTTTGTGCCTAGTCTCATTAGGTCCCAGTGACTTGGGTTTTCCCCCTTACTCTATGTGCTCTCGATTCTATTGCTCATCATGTGGCCTTGCAGCTGGCCCCCTCCGCAATTCCGCACGCTCGGTGCTATTTGATTCCATGTGACCCTAGGCCTGGCTCCCTCTAACCTGTTACCTGTGGTTTTAGCTGTGGCTTTGACTATGTTTGGTGTTGCGGGCTATGGTCATGGGTCGGCCTATGGCCTAACCCCTTGGCCCTCCACCTGCATTCCCGTGGGTGTTGGGTTGGCGAGGGCCTAGGGATTAGCCTAGCCCCTGTGCTAATGGATCTTTTTATAAACTTTATATACAACCCCTTTACCAATGCTATTAAGAAACACTTGTGGCGCATTTGTGTGGACCTACTTTTTTGTGTTGCAGGTCGCAGTTTTGAATCCTGGGAGGCAGTTCAACCTGATACCAAATTTTTGAACCAACCTTCGGAGGCCACGTGACAACCCCTGGTTGGCCCATGTGGCCCTCCACTATTGCCCCAAACTTTACACAGCCAACATAACAATAGAAAATTTGAGCCAATCATAGAGAGACAAGTGTCAATCGACAATAGGCCTACAAAAATATAGTGATCTACTAGTCAGCATACGGATTATTGCCTGGCGTACTTGCAACCCAAATTTTAAAAGTTTAGTTGTTTGGAAAATCTATCAGAGCATGTATCGAGAGCATACAATATCAATTTTGAGTGAAATCAATTGTATTGCATTCAGATCGTCGAGATCTATCTAATCATATCGGTTTCAAGAAATTTTTAGAACTTTTAATATTGAGCACTAAATTGATCCCCTGGATCACTCCTCCCTGCTTTTAGACCTCCAAAAGCTCATTTTGAGTCAACTATTAGATGAGGGTACAGTTCCCTCAGCCTTCTAACATAAACTCATTTGGTTTTGTTTGTTCTTGTTACTTTGAGCTTCTCATGAAAGTACATCACTTTCCCTGATTTTGGAGTCATTGTCTTGCTATTAAAGATGACATCTTGCTACAATTTCCTAAGCTTTTTAGAAATGAAAATTGCCCTTGAAGGAACCTAAACATTCCCTCCCCAGTCTTCAAGCAAAGGAAACTTATTAAATTTCAAATTCACTTCACCTTCAACATTGTTGCCATAACGATACCTAGCATGGCTACCCTTGCACTTAGCTTGACTCTTTACAAAATGTGACCTCCATCACCATGCACCATCTTTCTTCAAGGACAAAATATGGAACCCACAAGAAAATGCTTTAGGACCAATTTCCTCTTTTTTCATTTTCTTTTTGACCTCTTTTTAATTTAACACTTGCACATTATTCACACCAATGTTCAACAATGAAGCATCCTGCTGCAATTTCACTTCATTTTGTTTACCTCTTTTAGGAGGCAAGTTGTTAGACTCCCAAAACATCTTATCAAATGAATTATAAAATTCAATGAAATCATATTTCAAACTTGATTCATATCCTTGAAAGGCTTTAGGTTCCTCAATGTATTTGTGCTTGAACATTAACAATAAAAAATTTGACTGGCATTAAAAATCCTTTCATTTATTTAGCATTCACAAGAGATAAAATAAATTTCTTGTTATGCACTCTTACAATGTACTCAATCCCATTTTTGAACAAATGATATTTGTTCACATGGCGATGAAAAATAGCTCTCATGTCATAAATATATGGACTTCCCAAAACAATACCACATATATCAAGCATAATTACATCAAGTTACTACCCAGGAAATTACTGCCCAGGAAACTGTTGTAGAAATTGAAGAAAATGCCCAAGAGACTGCTGAAGAAACTGTTCAAGAAACTGCCCAAGAAATTGCCCAAGAAGAAAGGAAAAAGGGAGACAAAACTAAAAGACAAAAGGGGGATAAAGGGAAAGCCATTGTGCAAGAGTCATTTCCTTCACCTGAGCCCTCAATTGAAGACGAATCCCAAACACTAGCTAATAGACTTGTTCAACTCCATGCTACTGCCCTCTCCAAAAAGAAACAAGAAGAAAAACAAAACAGTCAGCCAAAGAATACTAGTATACAAGTAAGAAGAAGCAGTAGACTTATAGAGAAGAAGAGTGTGACTAAAGAGAAACAGTCCCATTTCATTGATTCAGGCACACCTGAAAAGACTCCAATTCAGCTAGATATTGAGTTAAGTCCTCCACGAGAGGAAAGTCCCTTCCAGCAAGAAAGAGAAAGCAGTTTTCAAGGATTTGAATTTAGACCAAGACAAACACCTGACATTGACCCTGACCAGCAGGAGGCATATGACTATTTGGAGACTTTAGAGCAATTTGTTGCCGGTCCAAGCATTATATTGCCCCTTGAGGAACAAGTCCACTCTCTAAAACAAGAGGTATTTGAGCTGGAAGTCTTGAACCGACATATTAAGCAAGAGAATGAAGCATTGAAAGAACAAAGCAAGGTGGAAAAAATTGTCCACGACAACACAATGCTTCACTTGGGTCTTTGGCAGAAAAAGAATAGGAAATTGAAGAGGAAATGCAAGAAATTGAGTAGGGCCTTGATTAACTTGAAGTTTAGGTGTTTGGTTAGAAAACCAAGAACAAATTTGGCAGTAAGAAGAAAAAGGAGAAGGTTGGATGTCTTGGCAGAGGCATCTGAGCATATGAATTGAAAAATCATGACAAAGTTTTGGTTGCATGAGGACATGCAACACCTTCACAGTGGGGGTATGTTGAGCCTCAAAACTGCACTCATTTACCCATCCTCCCAACAGCCTTTTCCTACTCACTTCCTTCTTTTGTCATCATTTCCTTCATCAACTTGTTCAATTCATTGCATTATAGGACTTTTTAACATGATTTGCTAATTGTGCTAATGATTGACTGTTGGTTTAGACTTTTGGTTCAAGAGCTACAATTCCGCAGCTGATACAGGGTTTCCGCAGCCGATCTCTGATTCAGCAGCCAATCCCAGATTCCGCAGCCATTTTCTTGTTTGCTATGATCCAGGTGTCCTCCAGAGGAAAGAGCCACATGGGCAAGCTTGTATGACTGTGTACATGGTGCGTGTGCTGTCAGCTCAGCCAAACTGGCCGTCTACACCCCTAGTCAACGTGGAGATAACTCTAGTCAAACGGCAAGGTTGCAAGTGGTGGCACGGCTCTGCGTGTTCAGGCGGAGCACGAAAGTCACATCTCGCCTCTTCTTTAGCCACGAAGACTGCAGGGGACAAGAATCCAATAGCGGATTTATTAACCATGATGATCGTTCCCTAAATCCATGCACGGTGCTGTTGAACGTGTCTTTTGCATAAACTTTTAGTCAGCTTAGTTTACGCACAGAACAGTTTGTGTTCCTGCTATAAATAAAGCGTTTCTACACGCTGATTAGTTAGTTTTTGGAAGTTAGTCTTTTGCTGTTGTAAAATCTGTTTTAAGACTCTTTTATATAGCGTTTACGCTCCCCATTGTATTTTGTTATGTGCTGATTTAATACCAAGAAGACAGTTATGTTCTTACCTGCATAGCTGATCTTTTTAATTGGTTGAAGTGGATGGAGGGCCCCTATCTGCTACAACCATTGTACAGTAGCTTTTAAATTTGCTTTCCTGCATTCCTTTTTCTCTAATTCACCATGTATATTGATGTACAGTTTGAATCATGTTGCTTTATGTTTTTGTACTTTTCATGACTGATTAGTGTGTGTTTTTACAGCTTTGTTAGGAGCACGGGACAGTGTGCTTTTCCTTCTTTCTAACACTAGTGGCATCTGAAGTTGTCTTATCTAAACTGCTGACTTTCGCTTTGATTTTCATTAGTTTCCTTGCTTAGTTAGTTTCCTTGCCTAGTTTACTTTATCAAGTTTTGTCAAGTTGCTAATCTCTTGATGGTTCTTTCTATCATGATTCACTAACTTTTATGCGACCAAAACGTCATTTAATTGTAACTTGGTTTATTTAGTTTTAGACTCATATTGCTAATTCACTCCTAACTCTTTTTCACGTGATCAATTTAGCTAAAGGCAAAAAGTTAAGGGAGAATTAAGTAGTGTTATTTGTCACTTAATTTTTTCATTGCTTTAGATTCAATAGAGGAGTTAGAGTAGTGTTCTTGCTTTCAGCTGAGTTAATGTAGATGTCATTTTCATTCTTATCAGCAGTAAAGGTATTGGACTAGTGCCATTGGTCTTTTTGTTTGATGCTTTACTTTCATTTGAAGCTTTAATTCCATTCCAAGTTATTTTTCAAGTTTTCTCTTTAAAATTCAAGAAGCATTTAGAAATCGCCACATACACACATATTCACTCACTTGTTTATAACTTCATCACATCACATTAGGAAGATAAGTTAGACATAAACTAAAAACGACAAAAAGAACTAGGAAAGGTTGCTTAATTATATATTGTACACTTCACTTCATCAGCTTACGAGCCCCGGGTTGACAATTTATGATAGCAATTTAGACAACACTAAATTGACCAAACAGATCTCCCTAAGTGTGGGATCAAGGGTGGATCATGTGCTACCTCTGCAAAAGATCAGGCCATCCCCAAGCCTACACCTGTCATCTCAAACCCTAACCCTATGCCACAGTTGGAAATTTTCTCTCCTTATGCACTATGTATAAACCAACTATCTCAAATGAACCTCTCTAGTCCTATTTCTCATGATGAGATCATCGAGTGACAATACCAAAGTCTTTTGTATCAAAGTGAAATGATGGAGAGTGATAAATGTTTGGGTTCCAATGGGTATATCCAAGAACTTTAATGGAAGCTCACGATTAGCCCTATGACCAATCCATCTCTAAACCTGGGAGTGTTAAACCCAAGGGTATGTCTATTTCCCCCCCAAGGCATCTCCTTATAAGAAATTCTCCAACAACTTGCAATGCATCATCATACTTTGTTGTACAAAAACATGTGCCCCTGCACTCTTCTGCATAGCACTAAACCATGTGGTATAACTCCATGCACCACTATACCTCAACGCACACTATCATATCACCCTTTATCATTTGGTATCCCACATGTGCCAATGTATCCCCCACTCTACTAATGTACCCACCATGATGTGATTTACACCTCCTCATCCTACCTAGTAGACCTGAGTGGCCCAAATCCTCACGTGCAATTGGGAATAACACTATTGTTTTGAACCTCAATAGCTTCAGTGCCCAATACATCAATAAGAGAGAACTATCTTCATATGATGCCATGTTTGTTGGCTTTTTGATGCCACCTCCTCCTACAAACTCTTACCATAGTAGTATAATCACCCTATGACCCCACTCACAATCAATAAGCCAAGACAAATCATGAAATCTATCTACTCCCTTGTTAAACCATCATGTCACTAGCATTGATGGGGATTTGAGGGTGTGTGGGTGGTCAATCATTAGTTCCACCATGCTGTTAATACCACCACTAACAAAATCCATGTTGTGGTGGGGAATCCCTCCTAGATCCCAACAACAATCTGGCTCTTGTTGGACTATGCCCCTGGCCATGAATATATCCAAACACACAAACTGCTCCATGGGTACCAACTCAATACCTCTTGCCATCTTATCCCAAAAGAGGGATTGAAGGCACAATAACTTGTGGAAGGAACAATCCCTCTAGGCTAATGTAGTGTCATACTCTACCCATGTCGCTTAGTCCTACTAACCTGGTCATCCCCTATAGTGTGTCTAAACAACTACGCCTCTTGCAATCTAATGTGTAAGGGTAGGCTAATAATGTTGTAGGTATCATTAGCATGCCTCTAAATCAAACTATGTTGCAATACCAACATGTTCTCTCCATGTTTCCCCTCATCAATGGCTAGCCCAATGGATGGTAGCAAATCCTTCACCATCATGGGCTCAACATGAGCCTCCAACTGCTCCTCCATAAACAACCCAACATGGAGTACATTCTCACCTGTTAGTTGTAGGTGGTTGTCATCCTGAAACTATGTCATAGACTTGGATACCTCAACAGAGGATGACACATCATCAAGGTGTATGTTCAATTGTCCCCACCAATGTGTCAATTGGGGCTACCAAAAGGAAACTCCAACAAGGGTGAATCTTATGTTACATTAGATGTATCCACATGCTCCTTCTGTGTACCATTATCCTCTTTCTCAACTAGCTGGAGTGTATATACATGAATTCCCTCCTTAATGGGAATGCCTCCTCTTGTCACATCATTGTCTTCACCTTCAATATTTGTTTTTGTAGTATTGGTATTAGCATTTTGTTCAAAAATCATGATCTCATCATTTTCTTCAGCTACAGATCTGAAATTTCTTTCTCTTCTTACTTCCCTTGTTGATGCCCATTCTTCCAACTACTCCACCAATCTTGTGAAATTCCTTGTATAGTTTTCAAAATTCTTAAGGAATTTTTCCTGTTGAGACATTTTTGTGCACAGTTCAATCTAAAGATTAATGTTGGACTAGATGTTCAATCTCTGTAATTTTGGTCCGAAAATAGAATCTTTGGCACTACCATGATTTAGACACACAGTTGACCAAAATCATGCTTTGATACCACTGTAATGTTCCTTCTTAAAATTTTCCAAAATTATTCACTATAATTTTCAAATTTATTTGAGTTTCAAATGACGTGCTTCGTCTAACAATTGCAGACCAACTATTGGAGATGTTTTCTCTGTTTTTCCAAAATAACCCTTGAAATATTTGGGTTTGTAATGTGTGTTTCATTGAGACATTTGGTCAAACAGTGTGTGTGTTTGGTTGTAGGTGCATCTACATGTAATTTAAAACACATACGACCAATTAACTACTTATGAAAACACTTCAATATTTGCACGCTTCATCCCTGTGTTACTCAGAAATTATATAGAACATAGATAGAGGCAAACAATAAGATTTACTTCAGATTTATGTCTGATTTTAAGAGCAGTTACATACACTAAACAAAAAAATAACCTGAGTATGCACCAATAATATAGTAATAGCAGCCTCCTTAATAATAATAATTGTAATTTCAATCTTCACCCTCCAATATAATTCTAAAAAGAGCCACATCTATAGCAAGGGGACTCATCCTCTGTTAATAGTAGTTGAGGAAACTTTTATGGTAGAACTTAGCCCAAATGAACAATTATTCGTCCTCTCCTCTTCCATGTCTATGCTCAACCAGAAAACATGGGGAAAATTCGACCAATGAAAAAGATGGTTCTTACTCTTTGTTAGCAGTTTCAACACACACTAATACATTGTTGAATATGTCCTCTAAGATGGTGTAATTTGGCCCCTTATTGAATGACAAACTTAGCCTCTATATCAGTGAAAAAATTCAGTCCCTTTATGGATAGAACTTCATCCTATGCAAACCATCCTTCAATTATGGGCAAAAACACCAAGTCGTCCACTTATAATGTTGAAGAAACACACCCTTCTTGTCCTTCAATTTCTAGGCATAAATAATATAGATATGAAACATGAACTTCGCCCTCGGCCTTGAAATAATTATGCCTCTAACCAAACTTCTCAGTCTTGGGTTTTGGGCAGGGAATTCATCCCTCTATTTGTGCAACTGGACCTTGAATTTGTCTACAAAAATCAATATTCAAACTTGGTACTCATCCTCTTGGAGAAGTGAGATTTTATTTATGCACGGTTTATTCAGTGTGCATTCTTTCATTCAGCACGCATTCCTTGTGGTTTATTTAGCACGCATTCTTGCATTCAAAGTGCATTCAGATAGCATTCCTTGAACCTAGATAACGATGGCCTCAATTGAAATAAGGGCATCCTCTTCCCTCATATAGTTGACACACGCGGTTCCCAGGAGAAGTTCACAATCAAAAAATTCAAAGAGTGTGTCGATACATGGAGAGATATAAACAATTGTCCACTAGGTATGCTAGATATCCTAATAAGAGTAGGTTTATAAATTTATATTTGGATAGTTCGATTTCCAAAATGATGAGATAGATGAGGCCATAAAAAATTAGGGTGATAAAGCCATGAAACTAAAAATATTTGAGCAGAGGATTAAATTGGACCTTAATCTGTTTACAAGAGCAACAAAAATTCCACGCAAAGGGGGAGCAATATTTAACTCCAAGAAAACTCCTAAGCTAGAAAATATTGAAACAGCCAGTAAAATATGTGGGAAAAAAGTATTTGTTTTGAGGGATGGATTAAAAATGAAAGATGTTCACAAAGAACCATACAAATCCTTAGGACAACTATGAATCATCACAAGCTTGATATTTTCAGTGACTGCATGAGGTTATTTATTCATTGGTTTGAAGGTAGGGCCATAGATGTCCCTCATTTGTTGGCTAAAAAATTACATTATGCCCTACAAGAAAATAAAATTAAGAAGGTTAAGTTCAGTTTCCCGGGAACACCACATAAACTATTGATTTGTATCAACCTAATGTTAAAACAAGGCCTCTTAAATCTTACATTAGGAGATCAAAAACAAAGAAAACCATTGAGGAAGAACCTCAAACAAATCTAGTTGAAGGTGTGGAAAATTTTGTTAATACGGTTTTCCACGCTGAAGATATAGTTTCTAGTGTTCTAGAAAACTTACATGTGTGTATGGATGAAGATGAGGAGCGGGAAGGTATGTACCATTATATGGAAACATGTAATGATAATTTTTCTATAATAGACAGAATTCCTTCTAAACAATTGGAAACTCAGTATAATTTGTAACAGACCCGTGTTAAGTTTCCATGTAAATAAAATAAAACCAAGGTCATGGGACATATATTCCAAGCTGAATGGAGGGGGAAATATTACAATGGGAATCACTTATGGTTTATTATTGGCCATGGAAATTGGAATTGACATTGGAAAAGGCAAAAGGCAATAAATGACAATTTAATACAAGAAATAAAGGAAAATAGGAGAAAAAAGATGAAGGGGCAAGAATATGCATGCAAGGGAAAATGAAGGAAAAGTAAATGAAAAAGAAAAGAAAAAATGGATAGAACATACACACACATTTTTTGACACACTCTTGGACATTCAAGCATTCACTTAGAGAAGATAAGAGAAAGAGAGAGATATCAAGCACTTGGACACAAGGAGAACTCAAGAAAGCAAGCAAGGAAAGAAACGGAGTGCAAGAGGAAGTTTGGACAACAATAAGTAAGGAAAAAAATTAGTTGTGGATTTGCAAGTAACGGTGTGCATGTGTGATTTTGAATGTTGGGATTTGATTCATTGTTTATGCTTTGGTTTATTGGTTATGTTTGTTGTCATTGGCATGGTCTCGATTAACAGTGATGTACAGCGTTTCCTCTGCCATTTCCTGGATAGCCATGATGTAGTGGGTTCCCTGTTTTTGTTAAGCTTTGGATCACCAATAGATTTTGGATCCTAGCTGAGGTCATCTCAAGAAAATTCCCAAGGGTTGGGGGTGGAGATGGTTTTCTCCTAGAACTCTTGACAAGTGTGTGGATATAGGAAAATTCCTCTAGGTATGGTGAAGAAAGTCTGAGGCGTCCAAACTTGTATTGGATTTGGTGATTTTTGGATAGGTTTAGGTGAAATCACTGTGGTTAAGGGTTGAGGTGGTTTACCCTTTGGATACCTTGGTTGGTTTTGTTTGGGTTTATCCCATGTGATCCCACATTCATGCTTGGAATATGGCATGGGAGTGATTGGCTCAAAAAAAGATTTGGTTCAACCCAATCTATGGTCAGGTGGTACGTGGAAGTCCCTGACTTGGTTGGTTTTATACATATGTTGTTATGTGTTATTTCTTATTGATATCAATGAACACAAGTATTGGTTATTGTTTTGGTTTCAAGACTGGTTTTCATGGTTTCATTCTCGTTAAATGATGGTTATAGGCATGGTACATTCTTATTGTATGATGTGCTCTTGTTTTGGATCGTTTTCATGATTCAATAAGTTATTGAATGGTTATATGAATGCATGAGCTAACAAGTGTTCGATGCAGCTAGATTGAGAGGGAAGTAAGCCTTCTTGATGATTCTCTTGTGAAATTAAGGAAACCGTGAACATATATGAATTCATGACCTTTAGTTAGTATGTGTACAAAGTGTTTGTCTAAATATTCATCATGTGTTTAGCAAGCTTAGGAAATATTTGAACCTAAGTATAGATTATGTAGACTTGTGATCATCATAGATAGGGTTCTGGAAATTTATGGGCAGTGGCCTACATGTTAGCCCTGTAAATTTGCCACTTAAGCCATGACCACAGACATGAAACTGGGGATTTTCAGCTTTAGGTGCACAAAGGACGTGTTACACAGTATTTTGTCACACCTCCTGCACTTCCCTGTGACATACCCCGAAGTGCTCGAAACATGACCATTATGCAGTGTAATCATTCATATATGCATCTTAGATCCTCCCTAAGACATTTATTGGAAAATTCCTTAAGCTTCCCCTGAAGGAAATAGCTCTTAAACCCTAATTTGAGAATCATTGCTCTTATGAGATGAAGCGAACAAAGTTCCTTCTATAAATTAATTATTCCAGAAAACTAGGAATATAAAGATATCCATTAAGGATATAAATATTATATTAAATATATGAATAAGAATGAGAATGAATTACAAATGAGAACGAGAGGCTTGCTTATATACCAAGCAAGTGTCTCTTCATGAAGAGTCATGTCTTATTAGACATGCCTCTTCAACCTAATTACTAGCTTAACAAACTATTATTTATGATATTATCTTTTACATTCTATTTATATTATTTATATATTTTATTCGTTACATTGCCTCCTTCCTCAAAAAGCTTTGTCTCAAAGCTTGTCGATGAAAAAAGGCTTGATCTCTTTTTCGACTTTGAAAGTCTTTCTCTCTTGGAACAGTCATCTTTGTCGATACAAGCTGATATGATCTTCTTAGTGACAAAAAAAATTGTCGCACTGAGAATGGATCAGACCATCCTAGATTAATCTTCTGTATCGCATTCTGATCACTAAAACTTTGTAACGACTTGTCCTCGTAGGAGGTTACATTACTCTTTTTTGGAACATTAGTTTGTTGTTTCGGTTCTGACTGGTTCAAATATGTAGCATGGTTGAGTTGTCTGTTCTCATGATTTGGATGCCAATATGGAACCTTTTTTGTTTGATTTTTCCTTACTGGGCACGTGCCAATTTTTATATTTTCTTCTGGCGAAGATGTTGTTGAGTTGGTTATGAAATATTCACTGGGGATGTTCATTGTTTGAACTGCAACATACAAGTGCGTGTTTTCTTCAACTTGCTCATCTTCTTCCTGATTTGTGACATTCACTGAATCGATATTTGTTGTTTTGCCATCAACTTGAATTCCTACATTTGATGCTTCCTTCTTGATAAGTTGTTGGACCTGGCTTTCTAATGACTTCTTATCCTTCTTAAGTTTCTTAATTTGTGCCAGCAATTTTTTGCTATGGTTTTTAAATCGAGAAACTTCTTTATTTTTGTCAACATTGATTTTGTCAATTTCTTTTTGCATATTTTGTAATACCTTTTTACCTTCTTGAAATATTACTTTTGAAATATCTGAGATATCTTCTGGTGTTACTAAATTTGGTTTTAGTGTAAAATCTTGGAGCGTTATTTTCTTATTTTTGTAAGAAAATGTTAAAAACTTTTTCTTAGTATTTAGAATAAAGGAACCTAGAGTTTCCATCCAAGGTAAACCCAAAATAATGTCCCCTTGATTGTTCCATAGGGTCTGAACTGAGAATTGTGATACAAATGTATAATCTTCAATGTTCAACTCTAAATTGGCTATGTCATATATTTTATTGCGAAAAACGTCTAATTCTACTTTTTCAGTTATATTTGACTGTGGAATCACTAGCTGGTTTGCGATTTTAGGTGTTATATAATTTGCATCTTCTCCCGGAGGAATAGAAATAATAACATATTTTCCTGTGAGAGTTCCTTTAATGTTAAATAATTCTTTACCGTATCTGGGTGCGGTTTCTAGGAATCTTATGGCCTTCATTTTTGTATTAGACTCCATTTTTGCTTCTTGAATATTAAATATTTTTTAAATTACTTTTCTCTTCTTCTTTTAATAATTTTTCAAGAATTTATTTTTTTTTTTAAATGAAATACTCTCCTTTTTTTCCCTTTTTATATAATTCTCCTTTTTTTTGTATTTCCTTTAATCTATAAAATATTTCCACTTCTCTATAAAAAAATCAATATAAAATATATATATATATATATATATATATATATATATATATATATATATTATATATTTCAATATTTCTTCTTCTCTTCTTTTTTGTTCACTCTTTCATAAAATTTGTATATAATATAATTTTTTTAATATAATGTATAAATTAATATATTAATATAATTAATTTATATATATAATAAATTTAATAATATAAAATTATATATACTTTTTTGAGACCCGCTTTTCCTTTTTATGTGTAACTATATAAGGCTTATTAGTATCTCTTTTTATAATTATAATAATATTTTTTTCTCAGAAAATTAGGATAAGAAGTGACTCTTGGTACAGTCACAATCTTTAGATTTGAACGATTAAAATTATTTAGATCACACCTTTTTTCTCCAATGTTATCAAAATATCTTTTACTTTTAAAATACTCCGGGCAATTACCATGGGTTGTTTCCAAAACCTCGGTTAATGTTCTTCACGTAAAATGTAAAACTTACCACTGGTTTTTAAAACCACGAGCAATTACTAATGGTTTCTAAAATACCATGGGCAATTACCATGGGTTGTTTCTAAAACCTCAGTTAATGTTCTCCACGTAAAAATGTAAACTTACAACTGGTTTCTAAAACCATGGGCAATTACCATGTTCTCCACGTAAAAATGTAAACTTACAACTGGTTTCTAAAACCACGGGCTTTTCCACGTAATTTTTTTTAAATATACTTGAAAATGTTCCCGCTTATCTTTATTATGCACTTTTATCAATAAT
>APFE030914473.1:22530-34966 GCA_000404065.3 Pinus taeda | reverse complement strand
TATATAGATGATTGTAGGGGGTGAGTCAGCTTCTGGGATTTTGATTAGTGTCCTCTCTCTAATAGTTCTTGATTCCACTTGGAGATTGATGATCTCTTACTCATCCCTGGTTGAAATCAGAGAGGCAAGTGTCAGAGGGGAAGTTTATGGAAGATTCTATGATCTTCCACCTCGCAGACTGTCTCTGCCATTTGTCCATTCTCGCCCATCGCACGCTAAAGAGGGGCCATCCAGTATGCATTGAACCCTTTACACTGGGAAGGTGATATGCATCTTACCCTCTGCACTGGGCATTTAGTATGGTCCAGTTTTGACCAGTTCTGAGCAGTTTTTTGTGGAGAAATTCTAGGAGATGATGTAATCAGCTGACCTTATTCCTTTAGGTAGTGAAGCAACACTTTTAGGGACTTAGGAGCCCTCAGTTTGTGGACATTTATGATTGGGGTTGCAGTGCTCAAAAATGTCTATAACAGTTGCCCCTTAAAGCATGAGTTCGTTAATCTTTTGATGTCGGGTGAAATGCTTTATCATGAGGATCCAAAGTTTTTTTGAGATGGAAGGTGACTTGTAATAAGATACAATACAATACATTATCTTCATAATATTTTTCATGATCTAGCTGAGGCGGGCATCCCCATGCTCAGCTTTATAAATCCATTTTCATGTACATAGGACAGACAATCGTCTGTGTAGCAGACTAATGATTCGGACGAAGCCATCATCCTTTGATTTGGATGATCATCTGTTCAGCAATGATGTACATTTGATGTCTTTATATTCCTGAATATATCACAGCTCGGATGGATGAAACTAGATCCAGGGTCTTCAAAACTCGTTCAATCTTCACTCAGAGTACAAGTCGATCCATGTGAAAAATGTTTTGGAGTTGAACATGGAAAGACATTGCCTGATTACCAGCCAATGATGTAATCTGTTAACAGGCGTGAGAGGAATCACCAATAATGATGACCCTCAAGGTACTACAATACAATTTGCACGGTGTGAAAAAGGACTTGGGGTCGAACACCATGCAAAATCTCTCGGTCGAAGGCCATTGAGTAAACCTGTCGCCGAAAGTGAGAAACTTGCCATTGAGGCATGCAAGCTTCAAAGTACTGAAAGGGGTTGTTCCTAAGTCGACTTCTTATATAATGAGCTGACGTCGACAAGAAGTGACCCGTCATAAGAGGGCCTTAATGAATCCCACATCTACGACACGGAACAAAGCAAATGATTTTGGAGGTGAAAACGATCTGATGATACAGGGTTCAGGGTGGCAGTCGTGAAAGAATGGAGCGTGAATGTATTACAGCGGATGAGACATAGGTGAATTCTTTGAGTGAATTCTCTTGAACATATTGGCGACACTGACATGGGTTGGTAGCGTTAACGCCAAATATGGATGGTGTGATGGACCAGTGGTGATATGACTAGTGAACAGAACAACCCAACCTGACTCGGATCTGGAGTGAAAGTGTCATGTTCAAGAGCGACTTGCTACCAATAAAGTTTTTTCAAGTTTTCTTCCCAATTTTCCCTAGTCATTGCTAACCAGTACCTCTTTATTTTTGCCAAGCTTGAGGAGGATAACATATGCTTGTTCTATAATTCGCCCTTCGGGCGAACCTGTCGCTATGTTTTACCGAGCCTAGCAACAATGAAACTCGTTCTCGTCCATTTGGACAAGTTTGTCGCTATTCGGTTTTAACGAGTTTAACAACAAAGATAACTCGATCCTTTTCAATTTTAGAGAGTCTGAAAGGGACGGAATGGAAACTCCAATGATTCTTTTTCGTCATATAATCCCTTAAGTCTGAAAAAGCATAAAATAATATGAAAGGGATGAATATTCGATGTTTTAATGAGCCGAATAAGACAAGTGCTCGATCTTTTTGTGTAATAATCCCTCAAGTCCAAAAAGATTAAAATCTAGAGGAGGGATAGCACTTCTGATGACTTTAGCGAGCCGAAGAGGCTAATCGCTCGGCAATCTTTTCATATTTTACGAGTCAGTTGAAAAGAGCTTAAAGGAGACTCGAGGAATGAGTGATGATTTCGGGTAGCAGCTGATTCCAGGTAAGGTTTGGAATTTTCCAATCATGGCAGTGTCACAAGGATGGCTAACAGAATCACTCTTCGCAGATGTTCCTCAAAAGGGTAAACAATCAAAATGGAGGCGGATGATCGGCTTAAAATAGAGTGGATGATATAGAAACAACCAAGCTCAAAAAGCTGATGATAATGCATTCACAATGGTTATTTACCGGGGATCGGTTCATTTTTTAATGAGCTTAAACATTGGGGGAAACATTTGCTCATTGCTTATGTTTAATTTTTAACGAGCTTGAACTCCGCGAAAAAACTTCTTGTACCAGTCATATAATAAGGATATCTCATCTCAGATGCCATTTTTTATGGAGCTTGCACCTTTTAAAGCTTTTCCCCGGATCCTTTCTTTATGCAAGCTAGGAAACGACCAATCCTACGAGTTTAAAGGGTTAGAAGACCTACAAATTTAAAAAATAAATGGTCGCTCTTCGCTTGCATTCAAAAAGGTTTGCATGCCCCCAGGTATAATGAAATATTTCCAGGTTACCATATAGAAGTTCCTACTTTTGCAAGATAGTTTCCATCCACACTATAGATAGAAATTCTTGGCTTAGTCCATCTGGACCAGGGTGGTTCTAAATCCCAACCTCCTAACCTTGACGGAGGAATCTTATTTTGGTCTAACTCCCTTTTCCTATAAGTACGGGTGTTGGACCAGTCATCTTCCTCCGCGGAAATCTACTTTATACATAGAGTTTCCCTGCCGAAGCAGGCCAGGGTGCATGCCCCCTAGGTTTCAGTCATATCCTCTCGAATCACTCGCGCTCATTAGGTGGACAGACTGGAGATCCATGAGACATTCCTTGCGTGAAAAGACCATTTAGGGATGGTATTTAACTATTTTCTATGTGTGAGCCGGGGAATGACAGCTGGTCTACGAGCTTGACCATTCTACCTTCATGCAGAAAACACATTACTCTAAAGAGTGAGGAGACGACGGCTCCCATGTAATAAATATAGTCACGCCCAAGGAGTAGATTATAATCTAAGGGTCCTTGGACTACCATCACATTCATGTGAATGATTTTCCTTCTCAAAGTAATGAGCACAATGGGAAGGATCCCTAATGGTCGACTGGTTCCTTTGTCAAAGCATGTCAGATTTCTCATTTCAGGCAGAAGCGATGGCGAACCAAACGCTTTCCAAGAAGTTGAGGAAAGGATACTCACAGAAGCCCCTTCATCTATGATGGTACCAGTCATGACCATTCTGTAAGCTTGTACAATGATTCACAATGGTACACTAGTTGGTAAACGGCGTCTGCCTAGTAGATTCCAATCGAAGGAAATGACTAGGTTGCTTGGAGGTGGGACCGAATAGATGGCCGGATACGACTCTAACGAACTTCCTTCCTACGGTAAAGGAACGGGTAGACTGTCCCCAAGTTCATCGAAGTCGGTGTTTACGAAAAGAATTCGAATGGTGTCGTTCTCGTTCTCTTCGGTGACGGTATCATTTGAAGATGGACCTTCTGAAGGCAAGACTGGGTCAACTTCCACCTTGACCTTTTGACTTTCGTTTGGTATGGATTCAGAGGGTTCATTTTCAACGATAGACGCTTTGGCCGACCACAATGGTGTGCCAGCCAGATTTTCAACCAGTGATGGACTTGGCAAGAGTTTCTTATATCCAGGACAGAGCCACAGCGGTGAAGCAGGATGGTCATCCAAAACTCTTTTAGCTTCATCTAGGGAGGGACAATGGTGGACGGCGTGATCGCCTTCACACAGTTTACAAGGAAATTTGCGATTCCTTTTCTGTCCAGATACTTCGCTTTCACTAGTTGATGGTGTACTTTCAACATGATCATCAGATGTTTACGATATCGGATTGTGCAAATGAGGAGACCAGTCCCTTAAGATCTGAAGGATGCAAGGACAATCTCGATGATAGTGGTCTCCTTTGCAAATGACACATGGAGATTTAGGTTTCGACTGTGTGGTGTGAGGATTTTTGCTAGATGACGCATGGTTGCCCCCTTTCGCTTTTGGCTCATTCTTCTTCTTTTCCTTTTTCTCTTTCTGCTTCTTCTTCTTCTCAATTACTTGATCTTTATCTTTACCAGCTCCATCAAGCGAAGAGGAAGGAGGAGAGGGAGAAACGGACGAAGTAGAAGGTTGGGGGGTAACTCTAGTATCATCTAGTTGCTGACTTGACTGTTAAGGAATTATGGTATTCTGAACGACAGAGGTAGAGAAGAGCCATACGGGCAAGCCAATCGTCAACCCTAGAAGTGACAATGTGGCCATATGGGGTGCACCAACATCTCCCCAAGAGGAGAAAGGACTAGAATTTCCTCCAAGGGGGAACCCTTGGTTGGTAGACTCCATTTTTCTCAACCTAAAGGCCAAGAAGGGAACTTGTGATGCTATTCCGATTAAAATAAATTTTAGACCCTTTGACACAACTTGTTTTTTCAATTTTTAAGAGTCGAGAAAAAACAAAAGATTACTCTAGTTGCCTTCGATTTTTAATGAGCCTAAAGTGACAAGTGCTCAGATGGACCTTTTCCTTTAAAAAGTCTAAAAAGGAACGAAAGAGACTTCTCTGGAAATCTAGGCAAAGGGATTACCGAACCAATCGCAAAACTGCAAAATACTTTTTACAGTACAGCAGTCAATCTTCCCGAATATTGTGTTCAGTGCATTCCGATTGATAGGGCGACAGACACGGCTTCCTAAGGATAAAGGATATAGCCTATTGTGGTCTCCCAATATATACTTAACAGTACGTGGGAGCGCAAGTCCGTACTGGCACTTGTCATCTCAAAGTGGAGGAATCACCCAACCAACAATGAAAACAATAGTTACCAGGTTTTATGACACTGGAATACGTCTCTAGCCTAGACTTCTAGATGTTGTGCGTTAGGTTCCAAAGCATTTTTAGATTCATTAAATTTATTTTATAGTTGATCTTGTTTAAAAATTTTACTTTCAGGTTCACCGCGTGATGTATGTATACAATTCCTAAAAATGCAGTCTAAGATGATAAACAACTGTTTAATCTTCTTTTGGCAATGAAAATCCTAGCTACTAAGGAAAGAGAACTGAGGGTCTTTCAACAAAGAGAACAGAGCACACACTAAATGCACTGTCCTAAATCAAACCAAGCAGTCTAAATGCAAATGCACATACATGTATTTGTTTTCAGTCTTCTTAATGTATGAATGACAAGAAGAACACTAAGTGCAAATCTGAATTATTTTCCAAAGTGACAATACTAACAAATTTCTTTTCAAAATGAAGTGAATATAAGGACGACACTTTGCAATTTCGAAATGAAAACTGTTTTCGACACTTGAAAAACTAATAATTGAAATCACATACAAGAGTAATAGTACAATAGACTATTAAGAACAATGGGATTCTCTTCTATGACTGAAAACGACACTTGCGACACTTTCAGATTAAGAAACGAAAGTCTGATTACACTACTTCTTTGTAAAAGAGAACTGAAAATGGCACACAATACATAAAAACACTTACAGTTCTTTTCACAATAGAGGAGGAATGATGGAAGAGAAGGGGGTTTCCACAGAGATATACTAACCATAGACAACAAAACTCCTGAATAGAATTGAAAAGAGTGAAGAAAAACCAAACTCTGAAGGTAAAATTAACCTTCCCTGACCATCGCACCTGTCACACAGGGAATCCAGTATGCATCTCACCTACTGCATACAGGAGGTGCGATGCATACAGACTGCCTTGAAGGGAGGGTGCAATGGTACCAGTGCAAGACTTTTATCTAGTCTTTGCTCACAATTTGTAGTCCAGTTCAGGGATTTAGGCCGAGTAAGTGATGTTCAGTAAATATAAATCACAGGGGTTGATCTAAGGAGGTTAACATATATTTCATTAAAATTGGAAACTTTTTATTACAAGGGCATCACTAGAATTGATATTTTTTGTTATTTTGAAATTCTATATCCACTATTTAAATCCAAATTTAATGAAATATGTGTTGGTTACTAGAGCCACCACTTAGGGTAATTAGAGTGTTTGCAAATCAATTGTTCAATTTATAAACAAAACCCGGAGTTAGATTGAAGCAGCATTGATCTACTTTGCAATTACATAGCAAATGCAGTTCGAAGGCTAACTGGCCTGACTTCAGGCTCCATATGTAAGTTTATAAAACAAACAAAAAATAGACTAACAAACAATCTATTCGCTCCCCAGTGGAGTCGCCATTTTTTTACCGGGAATAGTGTCCACTCGGAGCTGTTATTCCCACTAAGACTCATAGATATCTTAGAAACAAACAAGTTAAAACTACTTTCGCTTTCCTTTATGAAAAATAGATAAGAGTGGAACAAAGGACACCAACCTTAGTCTTGTGCTTGGTTCCTTGCCTGATTCCTCTCCTTCCTGATAGATATTTGTCGCTTGTTCTTTGTCTACCCAGCTTCAAAGAGCACCTATGGAATCAAAGCATCATAATACTATCGAAGAACAGAGATCTATATTCATCAACAACACAGGACCAGATATGTATTCACCACACAAATGCATATATAATCAAACATACAAGAATGTGGAGGAAAACTTGAATAACTTTATTAATATCAAGAATAGCAGGAGGATTACAACCAATTGTTCTGACCCAGCATCATTCTCCAGCAAGAAAGCCCTTCTTCACCTCAAGTAAAGCTTAGATCACACAACACTATGAAATTACACTAGAAAACCAACAACACTTCTCTACAAGATACAAGATTCCATCTTTTGGATCTCTGTGATGAGGGATCCATATATAGATGATTGTAGGGGGGTGAGTCAACTTCTGGGATTTTGATTAGTGTCCTCTCCCTGATAGTTCATGATTCCACTTGGAGATTGATGATCTCTTACTCATCACTGGTTGAAATCAGAGAGACAAGTGTCAGAGGGGAAGTTTCTGGAAGATTCTATGATCTTCCACCTCGCAAACTATCTCTACCATTTGTCCATTCTCACCCATCGCACCCTACAGAGGGGCCATCCAGTTTGCATCGCACCCTTTACATTTGGAAGGTGATATGCATCGCACCCTTTACATTGGGAAGGTGATATGCATCGCACCCTCTACACTGGGCATTCAGTATGGTCCAATTTTGACCAGTTCTAAGCAGTTGTTTGTGGAGAACTTCTGGGAGATTATGTAATCAGCTGACCTTGTTCCTTTAGGTAGTGAAGCAACACTTTTAGGGACTTAGGAGCCCTCAGTTTGTGGACATTTATGATTGGGGTTGCAGTGCCCAAAAATGTCTACAACATCCCCCGCTTCTATCTCTCTTCCCTCTTGTTATCCTATCTCCCTCTCTCTCCATCTTTCTTATCACTCCCTCTCTCCCTCCACCTTTCTCTCTTTATTTATTTATTCTTACCTCCCTCTTCCCCCCTCCAACTGCATATCTATTTCCCTCCATCTGTCCACTCTCTCACATCCTCTTTCTCTATCTCTCTCTCCAATTATGTTACTATATCGTTTCCTCTCTCCTTTGTCCTTCTCTCCCACATTCTCTCAATCTCTCCTTCTTTGTCTCTTTATCTCATCCCCAAACATACACACTCTCTCTCCATCTCTCCCTTGTCACTCCCTCTCTCTCTCCACTTCTCACTCTCTATCTATTTCTTTTTCCCTCCCTCTCTCCTCCTCCTCCTCTCTCTCTCTCTCTTCCCTCCAATCCTCTCTCTTCCCCCATCACTCTTTCTCTCTCCAACTATGTTACTATATCCCTCCCTCTCTCCTTCTCTTCCCCTATTATCTCTATTTATCTTTCATTGTCTCTTTATCTCACCCCTAAACATACTCTCTCTCTCTCTCCATCTCTCCCTTGTCACTCCCTCTCTCTCCACTTTTCACTCTCTATGTCTTTCTTCTTCCCTCCCTCTCTCCTCCTCTCTTGCAATTCCTCTCTCTTCTCCCATCTCTCTCTTTCTCTCTCTCTGCCCTCCAATCCTCTCACTATCTCCCCCCCTCTATCCTTCTCTCTCCCCCCTCCATCTTTGTGTCTCCCTCTCCCTCTCTTACCCTTCTCTACATCTCTCACTCATCTCCCTCTCTCTCTTCATTCCTCGTCTCCCCTATCCTTAAGTTTATCTCGATCTCTCCCTTGTCACCCCCCATTTTTCCACCTTTTTCACTCTATGTATTTGTTTTTCCCTACCATATATATCTAGAGTTAATATATATCATGGCATATTAATATATATTAGAATATAGCAAATTTAATATTGTATTAATCCAAAGTTATTAAATTTAATAATATTAATATTATAATATATTAATATGAATATTATATTAATAATATAAATAATATTAATATTAATATTAGAGTTAATAATGTATTTTGTGTATGGTATTAATAATAATTTGGCCCATATGCCTAACCTAAATAAAACCTATTTTTTTTAGTGTTAGTAAGTATAAAGAGGTTTATGGAGTAAATATAAAAAAAGGTTTTATTTATTTACCATACCTCTAGTTTATTTATATTTTGATTTATTTATGATATCTCTTTTATTTACCATAGTATTTGATCCATAGGCTTGGTATATAATTAGATGTTGATTTCTAATCATATTTGATATATTTTTATTTATTTGTCATGCCTTTTTATACCTCTTTTATATTTATTTATTTACCACACCTCTTGTATAAATATGGTATTGGCCCATGGTATTAATAATTATCTATCCCATGGTATTTGGCTCATAGGTTTCACCTAAATAACACATATTTTTTGAGTTTTAGTAAATATGAAGAGGTTTATGGAATAACTATAAAAGGAGGTTTTATTTATTTACAATACCTCTGGGTTATTTATATTTTTATTTATTTAATATACTTGTGCAGTAAATATAAAAAAATTTGAATTTTTTACCATACCTCTAATTTATTTATATTTTTATTTATTTACCATACATATTTTTTATATTGTGTTTATACATACTAATAATTAGATCAATTTCTAAATAGGACCCAACATTAGATTAAAATATTAAATGTTAAACATTACACTAAGCTATTTATATTTACATTTACTTTTAGGTTTATTTTTTTATGTGAAATCTACCCCATACTAAATTATTTACATTGACTTATACCTCTCGCAGCAAAAATATTATAATTAAGAAAATTATATTCTAAATATTCCTTTAAAAAAACTAAACCCTTTTAACTTAAAAAAGATAAAAAGCGTAACATCAATTATCTACATTGAATAAGACTTTATATCTATTTAATATATCTTCAATACAAGATATACAAATTTACTACAACCGAAAAAGGATATATCCTCATCTACCAGGGAGTCGATGTTGCTTTTACCTTTAGAAAAAAAGACTCGTGACTCGTGATATCTATAACGTCTTTGTTCTAATGTAAGCCAACATAACTTTTATGAATGTCTCTCCTTACCCACGTTTTGACCCCAGTCTTTTTTTCAACTTCATTTTTCTTTTCAACCAAATGTTGGCGCTTCCAAAGTCTTTGCGGACCTATAAAGTTCAAACAACAGGTCGTTCGCTACAGCTTTTTCAATTGACTCGGAGGAACGTGCTTCTTCCGTGACTCTTGATTTATTTCTACACTACACATAGATACACGCGTATACATCGTATTAGCCAGCTTTTTAGCCATAATTCTACTTCAAAATGTCATCAAGATTTGGGGGAAAGAAATGCAGCCTAAGATATTTGGCTTTTAGATGTCTTTTTCTAGGGGTTTGCTTTGTAAATTTGGCTTCAAATTTCGTTGGGAAGTATGAGCTTTCATCATGTTCTCCCTATAACGTGTTTTCTTTTTCTATTATAAAGAATTTCGACTAATTTCTATTATAAAGAATTTCGACGGAAAAATCAAGAGTCAATATAACTACAACTCTCCCGCATTAATTAGTGTTTATTGGTTATTGTGTCAGCAAAGCATAGACTGGCCCTGAAGTTCACGAAGCTGTCTCACCTTCTCCCGATGGAATCATATGTTCATCGCGTTCATCTTTCCCTGCCTCGACACCTACTCTTAATTATCCTTACTGCCCGCTGTGCCTCTCTATTCCCCTGCTACTTTTGCTTGGACGTGCAATACCAGTATTGCAATAATACTAGGAGTTGTGGGGTTACATATATACAGTATCCTTTAGGTGTAGGAAACCGTGGATGCGGTCATCCTCATTTTCAGATGGATTGTGTACAGAACTTTTCTCCAGTAATCACAATTCAGGGCCACAATTACACAATAATAGAGAGCCTTTTTAAATCCTGGTTCATTGTGAGGGGCGAGAAGTGCAAATTCTTAGATGATCCCATTCACATGGAGTTACCACATCCAAGGCGTACAGGCACCTACGTGATATCCTCTACGGAGAACAGGACCCTAAATGTCTACAAATGTCAACTGGACCAGTCAGTAATCGTTAGCGGAAAATGTAATTCTAGCGTCTCTTACGGTTTGTACGATAATGGGAATTGGATTCCCGCGGGATGTTCCAAGGCACAAGTAACAGTTGATGTGGGATCATTGCAACTGTTTTACAATGATCGGAAGAGAGATGAAAGTTGTAACTCATGTTTCGGAAGTGGACGGATATGTGGCTACCGTTGCAACACTTCCGATTCAACTACACCGTCCTCCACAGTGAGTTCTTCTTCAATTGAAATTACTCTTCCACGGTGATTTGATACATCGTGTTTGGAAGTGATTTCTTTATATATGTAATATTATACAGGAATTGGCAAGGATAGGAAAATCCCACAGTAGCATGGTTATACAGGAATTGGCAAGGATAGGAAAATCCACTATCAATCTAGGCAATCCTTCATGCCAAAGACAAATCATAGCCAAGAGACCACATGCATGTGCCATGCATTCCAAAAATAGCAAGAAAATCATACATGCAACTGGGTACTTGCAAGAAAAATTTGTTATAGCTTCTTATCCCGATGTCGTCTTGCATTTTCCTACTCTTCCTTTTCCTTTTTGCTCCAAATCCCAAGTATGCCACACTCCTCCAAGAGTGATCCAAGAAACTCTAAGCATCCAAGAGTATGAGAGAGAGAGGAGAGATAAAGCTTCAAGTTTAAAAAAATAAAAAATAAAAATAAAATTGTCCACTGATCCTTAGAAGCCCTTTTATTAATGAGGCCTCTAATTTCTTCAATTTTCTATTATTTGCATTCATTTTCCTCCTCACATGTAACCTATGATCTTTCACCTTCCTTTTCTCCTATTTTCCACTATTTTCATAAATAAAATGTCAATTAATTCTAATTTATCTTTCGAAAGTTTTTTCATTGCCTTTGCCAATTTCCATAGACATTAATTAATCACAAGCGATTCCCATCACTATGTTTTTGCCCAACGTTTAGCTTGGAATACATGTCCCATGAACTTGGTTATTATTTTGCCTTCATTAATTTTATTAAATGGATTTTTGACTAGAGTTGTTAAAGACCCCACCTACTTTATTAAATTAAATTAATTAAAAATATCTCTTCTTAATGTCTTTTCTTGACTTAAAAAGAAAAATAAGTTTAATATAACAATAAAATTAGTTATGTGATAGCTTTTCCCTCCAAATATCTAAGGGAGGTATAAAACTAAGCATATGATAAATAAGGGAGGATGGAAAATATTAGTAAAGAGAGATATGCATAAGTTTTGAGAGTTATCATTTTTCCTCTGATTCATTTATTCTAAAGTGCTAGAGCTTACTTGTTTTGGTGACAACATAAATCCTTTAAGGAGTGACAAAAAGAAAAGTGAGCTCATCAAATTTGTGATTCTTTCTAAAAGGTTGCTATTCATTTCTTGCATCAATAAGTGTTAGAAAAAGGTCTAATAATTTGTCATATCAGTGCTAACCAACATAATTTCTATAGAAAACTTTGTTGTTCCAATCTTATCAAAAGATTCCATGTTACCCAACATTTCATTTTGCTTTATTATTTGCCATTCTGGATGTCTATATATGAATTTTGTTACATCTTAGACATTTTAAAGTTATTTATGGCCATGATTTTAGCAAAAATTGACTAAAATAATATGATGTACTCTCATTTTATCAATAAAATTAGCATTTTGACAATTGACATATTTTTGGCATATTTTCTCCAATAGTTTTTCCTTATATTTTAAATATTTGAAAACATATTCCTCTGATGTTAACAACTAAATTTATTATTAAATTTATATTAGATTGTATTGATCCAGGTGGATATTGGTGGCCACCCGCTAATTCCACTTGGATCCCCTCTAGTGCTTCTTTCAGTTTTTTCAGTTTCCTTAATTATAGCACAGTTTACTATTTTTAGCAGTTTTTCGGGTCCTAAACTTCCGGAGC